>KZ072266.1:35277-53134 GCA_002091845.1 Anopheles cracens
GAGAGAGGAAGTTAGGAAACTTTTCGGCTACCCCGGTTTCGGTTTCACACCGCCACGGCAGGATATTTCTTCCCGGTCGAGTGAATATATGACAGTTGTCAGCGCGGGTGTATGTGTGTGTGTGTGTGGTTGTGGTGCCGAGTTTGGAATAAATTAGATAACATAAATAAACTGGTGTAATTTCAAAGTAGACCTATTGTGGCGCCCTCCCTCTCGGGTCGGCCTGAATTTCGGAGTACAAAAATGCATCCAATGGAGAAATCCAAGCAGGCTGCTGCTCCGATTAACAGTGGGTAGCAAAAAATGGCACTAGGCACTGTGACGTCATAAGTGTGAGCCGTACTTTCTTCAATTGAAGATAGGAGATGCAGATAAAGTTGTGTTGCTTTTCACAAAGCAGACAGGGCAATCAATTCGCTACACAACTTAGACAAAAGACATAAGACATAGAAAAAGTTTATAGCAAAAAAAAACATTGAAAGAAAACCATAAGAGTTTGAAGTTACTACTTCTGAGTCTTACTTCCATCTTGCCAACACGAATTTCTAACGTCTACTTTTAGTATGACATATAATTAGGATGCTCCTTGAAGACCGGTCCAGTAACGTAGCCCTCTGGAGCAGATGCAGTTTCTTGGATGTTCAAGCTGTATATAAAATCGACCCTTCGCTAAACGCCGGTACGCACTGTACAACGTTATTTTATCGCTTAAAATGGCCCCGGCACCATGGGAGGAGGACAAAACATTTGTCACGGTAGTTGCCGGAAAAGTTGCACACTAGTGGAGTGGCTTAGCGCAAACTTTTACCTCATCGTTCCGCAGAAGAAGTAGATGAAAGAAGAAGAAGAGAAAAAAACACCAAACTACAGCAAAACAGCAGCATCACGAAACCCTCCACCGTTCGCAACGGGGCCGGAGGCGATTATGATACCTTTATTATGAATTGCATTACATTATCCCGTGTGAACCGTTTGCACCGGGCCACAGCGCGTTCGCAACCGGAAGTGTTAATAATAATGTATATTTTGTGGAGCATATCACACGTTAGATTACCGTCGGCTTAGACCGGCGGTTGAGTCATTACGCTCCGTAAGGACGGCCCGCCCGGTGAAGGTGATGGTGAAGATAAGCCGCCATAATTACGTTAGAACGTGGAAGGATTTTGTAGTTTCGTGTATTAATGGTGACGTTATGGCGCACCGGGCCCGAACGATTATGTGAGTCTGCCATGTGCGGATGTGGATTAGTTTGGCGAGACTTTGCGAACGATGTTTTATGGGCAAACTTAGGTGTTGGAAGGATTTTTCCAACGGCTAACTACAAAAACTTCCACCCCGATAGCGCCCCGGGAGAGATAACGTACCGGTTTAAAGTTCGTACATGTGTTCTCTATATACGAACTATCGATCCGACTTGCCCATCACTACTCTCCGCACAGGTGACTCTACAGCAGAGCCATGCTGAACGGTGTGTGAGTGTGTTCTTAGGCGAATCGTTTTCATCAGCACTCCAGCAGGAAGGAATGCACACTCATCAGCACACGAGTGGTAACGATCATTAAATCAGGCTGTCGGGTAGGTGGTAGGTAGGTAGAAAGGTAAGTAGGAAGAGAATAAATGTCATCGCCGTACATAAATCATCATTCTCCCGGGGTGTCACGCCGTGGAGGGGAACCGAAACGCTGGTGGCCAATTCAGCACAACAACATCCGGTGTGAAAGACATCAGCAGCCACAATTTGTAGTAGTCATCACACAGTACACCGTTCCCGTTTACTGTGCGGGATGAGACCGTAGTGATGGGGCTCTATTTGTACCTTTGCTTTATCCTCCCAACAACATGCAACTTAACACGTTTTATGGACATTTAGAACACCAAAGCAGGTTTATCTAAAAAAATGTTAATTATCATAAACATATTACTAACTTCGTCATCTGACAATTTTAGATAATAGATCGATTCTAACTTCACTGCATATAGTCATAAAAAAGCATTCTTCAAGTCTTTAATCGCTCCATAAAATTCGAATTTATAAAGACATTATGGAGAAAGCTGATGGATCGATTTTGAGGACTAATTCTATGCTTACAATTTTAACAATCCCTAAATGGAAACTATTTTGAAAGATGTCTAAAACCTCCTCCAAAACGTGACGAACTATGATGAAGTTTAATTATGTTACCCGCCAAGAGATGGCACCACTTAATCAAGGATATCTTTTCTTGTTGGTACATTCGTTTCATTTTTTCTCAGGCTACTGGGATCGTAGACGATATAATTAAAAAAAAGATTTTGTTACAATATGAAATTAATAACCTTTCTTTCGATGATGGAAACAGGTATTGTTTTGTCTGTACTCCATTTATTTGAACCAAGAGATTCTTTAGACCGAAATCAAAGTAACCACAGAGAGATAGAAAAGGAAGCTTAAGCCAAATATTCAAAATTAAGCAAGTGAGTTGAATGTCTAGATCTAGTACATGTGTTCTCTATATACGAACTATCGATCCGACTTGCCCATCACTACTCTCCGCACAGGTGACTCTACAGCAGAGCCGTGCTGAACGGTGTGTGAGTGTGTCCTTAGGCGAATCGTTTTCATCAGCACTCCAGCAGGAAGGAATGCACACTCATCAGCACACGAGTGGTAACGATCATTAAATCGAATCTTCATCCCAACGTGCACTTTGATTCGGCACACACACACACACTCCCATTGCGCTGCGTGCGGTAGGCAGGACGTTTGTTTTATGTCATAAATATAATAACATAAATTCTCTCCTCCCGGGCGGTCTCGGGGAGGTGTCCGCCGGCAATAAAACTGCACTCTATATTCTTTCTCCCGCCAGCTCGGGGTCTCGGGAGGAAACTTGCTGCTGAATAAAGCATCACCAACCGGTGAAACCGTCACCCATTCTTCCCCGTAAATCACTTCCTCACAGCTTGTCGTCGCCTTTTTCGAAGGTGGGGAGCCTGCGCTCAACGCAGGGAGCGAATTGGTGACGACGTATCTTGTGCGCCTTCGTTCCTACTTCTGAATCGGCATAAGGGGATTGGGAGGAAGGCTGTCGGGTAGGTGGTAGGTAGGTAGAAAGGTAAGTAGGAAGAGAATAAATGTCATCGCCGTACATAAATCATCATTCACAATAGCGGCATCTAAACTGAGCTCTAAAAGAATGAACTTTTATGCAACACAATGGAGATGGAGAGTTCAGTACCTGTTAGACTATGGTGTATGCTGGTATAAGTTTATCATAATAGTCTATCTTGTAGGCATGAAAGAATAGCTCTGAAAACACAATAACACTTCAAACAACTCCATTTGACACTGGGTTTCTAGACATATTAAGCACATCCGAGGATTTGAACACGCGTTCTTCGTATGACGGACTGGAAGCTCTAATGCCAAACCATTTTCGTGACCCACAAAGAGGCAGGATAAAACTCAACCAGCTGATTCCTTACGATGCTAAACATTCAACTAAATGTGATTGGATTAGAGCAATACTGGGAGTTGTTTTCTAGCGCATTTCAATAAAATAACAGAAATTTTCATGATTTGTAAGAGCACTGTGAATAAATTCTACTGTACTTGTTCACATCCACTCTCTTTCACACGGCCTAGAGGCCTAGATTCAATCCCATCCCTCATAACGCGCTTGGTCGTTTAATTGTGAGTGCCTTCAACGTCCGCTCCCTCCAACAGTGCCAAAAATTTGCATAAAAGAAACGCATAAATCCCAATGCAATCATAGCGAAGGTTGTACGGTGTCTGTTGCGTGACATGATCGACGCTGTTCTTACTCGTGTGGACAGAAGGTTTATGGTACACTTTTACCTGTAAAGAAGTCTATAAAGAACCACTTTTCAACAAATAAGTAGGTCGGACGAAGTAATGATGGGCTTGTCGAGTCTTTTCAAAGTTTACAAGAGTAGATGGTGAGAAACTCGATGTGGAATGATAAGGTTCAATCAGAATAAGCTGCTTAAAACCGAATCTTCCTTACAGGAGCTTCAGGAGTTTGATCAATACGAATTGGTGTCAGAATATTACAAGCAAATTCTTGCGACATTGGCAGAGATATAACTCTCCTAGCACAGTTTTGAACCCATCTCTGAACAAAGGTATTTAGTGTTATACGTTTATCCTTGATCTGGTCAGTAAGAATACGTCAACCAAGTAGCCCCAAGGATTTCCAAATCTGCAACGATGTTCAACACATGGTGACATGAAGCAATAGCTAGCACTTTACAATAGCGGCATCTAAACTGAGCTCTAAAAGAATGAACTTTTATGCAACACAATGGAGATGGAGAGTTCAGTACCTGTTAGACTATGGTGTATGCTGGTATAAGTTTATCATAATAGTCTATCTTGTAGGCATGAAAGAATAGCTCTGAAAACACAATAACACTTCAAACAACTCCATTTGACACTGGGTTTCTAGACATATTAAGCACATCCGAGGATTTGAACACGCGTTCTTCGTATGACGGACTGGAAGCTCTAATGCCAAACCATTTTCGTGACCCACAAAGAGGCAGGATAAAACTCAACCAGCTGATTCCTTACGATGCTAAACATTCAACTAAATGTGATTGGATTAGAGCAATACTGGGAGTTGTTTTCTAGCGCATTTCAATAAAATAACAGAAATTTTCATTGTGTTTTGCCTAAAATCCTTTTTTACTTTCATAGTCCAGTAGAACATAATAGGGAAGTATTGAACAAAGTTTTTCACAGCTCAGTGTATGGTGAAGGTACGTTCGAGATTTCGATTCACCATCTGTCCTGCATAGAGCAGCGCCACTATGGATGTCACCAGCTAATCAAACTTAATATTAGGCGTTGATTGTACCATATAAAAGGCACTCTGCACCTGTGAACCTGAGAGACCTGATCTGTTGGCGACATCAGTGTTGGTACATCGTTGTTGGTAACATCTTGAGCAAGAAATCGGATAAATTCCAAGTTCTGAAGAGCATTATACTAAAACGACATCCCAAATCGTAACGGAAAAGAGAATGCAACTAGTTTTCCAGAAGTTTCGTGGGTTTTTTAAGCAACTGCACCGAAAATATATAAACATCAGCTTCTCATAAGTATCAACGCTACCTATTCATCATTCCAATTCACCACTTCCGACGCGATAATAATCTAGCACTAATCAAATATCTCTAAGCGTGCCGAAACGCGCTCTCATCATCGTTCATACTAGTGTACAAATGTTAATAATTCGCACGCTTTATAATAAATTTACTAGTCCGAAGCAGAGAGGGAGAGAGAAACAGTCACAAGGAGAGTTGCGCATGTTCGTATGTTCGAACGGGGCTAATGGTTTGCCGACCCGGGATGAAAAGGTCCCGGGTGGCAGATATTAATTAACAGCATTCATCATCAACAGGTCCAGCATAATCGGTCGGTTCGGGTTTGGGATGCTGCCTCTCGCCGACTTGCCGCGTGTTGCGTGGTGTGCATGACTCATAACCTATCGCCATTACGCGTGTATCATTGTATGTTGCGCCGGTCGGCGTCCTATTCAAATCACATCTGGTCTAATCACCGATACCGTGTAGGACGGGCCAATTCTCGAGTTCTTCCCTCCTGCTGGCGTTTTATTTCTCTCGTGACCGAATCGACCTAGCAGGACACTCACCGAAAGAGGAGAAGGAAGATGAAAAACACGCTTGCAAAAATAAGGATATTCATCGCTCAACGCGGTGCTGTTTAGTGGTTCCGGATATCGTACGAGTGCTGCGATGATGTGTTTGCATGCTTTGTTTAGCGATAGCGGAGGGAAACATAACCCTAAAACCCTCCCCTTGGGCACCTTTTTTTGCTGCTGCCCTTCGATGTGAATGCGTATTTTGCTATATCCTGGGCACGCTGGTTTGCTTGCACGATCCATACCACCGCGGACGACATTAGAAAATACGGTGAATTGAAAATTGAAAAATCAATTCCCTCCTGAAATGGCGAGGATTTCGACAGGATCGGGAAGAAAAAGGATGCCAAATAAATGCGCCCCCTGTTCGAATCCGGCTCCGCATTCTTCGCGTTTGATTCTGGCTTTCTCGTGAAACACTCCAAACACAAAACACCCAGCCTCTCGAACCGGGCGCTCCTAACAACGCCCGGCCCGGGAAACGGAATTTCGATCAATAGGAAACATATAATCATAATCGTAAACTAATAGATATCCCTTTTTTCCCTCCCCGAAGCCGTCGGATAAGACGGTTCGCCGAAGAAAGCAGACAAGCGGGGAAGGCCCGATTCCCGGCGGGCCCAATATCCACGTGCGTCGGCAATAAACAGGCGCGCACACGTGTGAAGTCGCGAAAAACGCGCAAAATTGCAACACCCAACCACGACGACGACGTAGCCATGCGTTGCCATGGTCGCGTTGTGAGGGAAGCGCGTTCGCAGAAGAAACCCCCTCAGCGTGATCGTTATCATCCCGGCCGATCCAATTATTAATATTCGAAAATGTATTTAAGGGTGGCGGAGCGCAGCAATATTATTAGCTATTGTGAAAAATGTGAAAACGCATCTCGCGCAACAACAACAGCGAAGCGACAAGAAAAAAAAACGCGAAAGATTAAAAAATCCACGACCGGGAAAAACACTTTTCACAAGGGTGAAAATTGAGATGCGGGGAAAAAAGTGAAGCACGCAACAAGGAAAAAAACTGAATGTGATGGAGAAAAATGCGATTGAATTTCAATCCACGCTGGAGGAAGGGGACCTTTTCACCAAACAATGTGACCGATTGTTGGTTACAATGTTTTTCTTTTCAAACTATTTCTTGAAATATGCTTATTAGCTAACACGTGGCATCTTTAAACATCGAACTCGACTTTGTTCCCATCTGTGCTGGCCTCTGCATTCTAATCAACATTACTTTGCACCCCACACTAATTTTCCAACGTGGAAATGTGCTATTAACAGGCAATTGGATCATTTCCAAAGAATGGTGGCACGTTGAAGCTGATGTGGCATAAAGTGCAGTAGTGTATTACGGGACGAGCCTGTAGGGGTTTTCTTTTTTTTTACATATCTCAACGCATAGAACGAACAAATAGGTATTTAATCACGAACGCAAGCGCTTTTGTGCGTGGTAATTCAATCCATTCCACTGGGCGTTCCTGGTCAAATCGGTTCCTTCGGAAGCGTTATCACGCACCAGTATGACCTTTTTTGCGCGCTTCCAACGCATATTCTCTGTTTGACGAGGGAAAAAAACGCATCCATCGGGAGTGGTATTAATTTCCAGAGTGGCTCTCGTTCTCTACGAGAGAGAAAAAGAGACGGAGCAGAGTTAGTTCGCGCATCCATAATTTACCATAATTATCTGTGAATATTTCTGCCCCCTGTCCCGTTTTGGTCATTCCGTTCCCGGTGCTGCCATGTTCCGTGGTTTGCTCTCGGCCGCGCTTACAACCCCTCGAGGCAGCGCTTCTGTCACAACGTGAAAAAGGATCCTCCCGGGGGAGAGTTTCCGCGTGAAACGCGCGCTCGTGTGTGTGTGTGTAAGTGAGTGTTGTGTGGTTTTGCGCAGGAAACCAAGGGCAGGGTGTGGCAGTTCCATTTGAAGCAGGGAACGGATGAAGCAACAGAAGCAACAGCAAAAAAAATCCCAATCTGGGCAATGTCCTTGTGGTGTCAGCTTGTCGTTCTACACTGTTGAAGCGAAAAAAAAGACTTTTAATAGAAGTGAAATGAAATAGAATAGCAACCAGGAATCTTACATTAAATTCTTCATCCATCGACGGAATCCTGGGATCCTTCGGAGTGAGTCACAATCGTTTGGAATTCGCACTCCGAAGTCGAGCTGATGACGACGTTTCGACGTTTTTTGTTCTTCTGTGTTTATTTTTTTGTGGCAAACACCGGAACAAATGACCATCGCCTGTGGATTCATTCTCGGGATGCTAGGGACTACAATTACGCAACGAAGATTTCTGAGCGAATCGCTGAGCTGAAAACTGGCGATAGTGGGCAAATTATTGTCATACTCATCCACAATAAGTACAGCCCTGTCTCGGGGGATTTAACGCCCGCATGAAATGTTTATGGAGCGTCTGTATTTGGGCTTGACTGATTTATGGTATCCACGAATTGGGTGGATAGTTAGTACCAGCTCACAGCAAAGCAAAGTGAGAAAAGACACTAACTTTACTGGTTGACAATAGTTTCTGCTTCGACTTGATGCAGACTTCACTTGTTAAACAGGATATAAGGGAACTGAAGTTTTCGTATTTACTGATGATCATGTTATGAATTTCCCCATATGACCTAAACACAGACATCAGATATAGAGGGTTTTATTACTCTTTCTTATGAAATACAGTTTGTAATAAAAATCATTTACTCATCTAGTCCACTGCTTCTTCCTATTGACTATAAAGGGTTTTTCTTCCAGGCGACATTCACAACTGTAATTTTTAGACAAAAATTATTATCCAAGTGTGGAATATTGTCTCCCACATGAATGGCCATCCCCCAATGTGTTTTTTTTTTTCAACCCAAAATCCCACAAACTTTTTTATGACTTCCGATGCGAACCCAATTTGCACCAGCGACAAGCACCCAGGAATGATGAACCCTTTTGGTTCTCCATCGTACGCATTTAGATGATCCTTCACCGCTATGCGTTCATCCTCGACAGTGTATCGGCCAATATCTCCCAACGTACTGAAGCCAGCCCAATTACATGCAATAAAACGCACGCAAATTGCTCGCGCGCAAGGGTATGTGTTTTTTGCGCATAAAACTCATCCAGCGCTCGCTGCCACAGGAGCCGGATCGCCCCCGGGGTTGAGAATTTTCAATTAAAACTTAATTACACGCACACACTTGAAAGCCGAATGTATGCGTACTTTGTTGGCTCCGATCTGGGATCCCTCTGGAGCGTATATTTATGGGCCATGCCTTGCTCCGGCGCGAAGGGTTGACGGCCTGAAGAGGTTTAGTGGCAGTAGCGGCGACGAAGAGGATTGTAAACCTTTAATTAAGATCTTCTCACATCCGGATGATACATCCTTCATATTTCTTTTTTCGGTCCCGTTGCTCATCCTTTCCTGCAACTGCAACTGATACTCGGTTCTGCCAGGGAGGAAGCTCCCAGTACGGTTGGAGCGCGGACGTGACATTATGTACTACACCACGGGCGTGCGCGCGCTCGCTCTCTCTCTATCTCTTGCTCTCGCTCCCTTTTGGAAATCGGAAAACTCATCGTGCATTCAGCTCAGGATCATAATTACCAATTTTCTTCTCCGGACACGGAATCACGATTTTCGATTTTTTAACGAACGAAACTCCAGTGGCTGAGATTTTTTTGCCCCTTTGCGTTCCAACAATCTGGCCGTACCGGATTGCACAACGGTTTCCGACCCGGGTCGGTCTGGTGTGTCCGCAGTGTGCATCGGAATGTGAAATTGTGCGCTTTTTGTTCCGCATCGCTCGGGTTTTGCTTTTTAATTGGGATGTTTGAGCCAATCGAAACGGTGAAGAAGGTGACTGTGATCGGAATGTATCTGGAAGATAGGAGGCGAATGCTTGAAACAATTAGTTTTCCTCCCCCCTAGGCTTGGATGTATCTGGAAGACTCTAACAAGCACCTCGTACCGGGTGTACGGCTTTTGCGCTAGTTATGAACATTCCACCTCCGTCGGAACCGTCCGCAAAGGATCCCCGGTTCTTATACCGTCCTCTGCTAAAAGTTCTAAAAGTACATCAGTAAGATGATCCTGAGAAAGGATACCTTGTGGGGATAAGTACCAGCACGGAACGGTGGACAGCGAGTACGGGTGAAAGTGGATGACAGCAGCTCATAAATACCGCAAAAACTTTTCTCTTCCCTTCTGTCCACCGAACGGTGCAAAAGCGAAACAATATCTTACAGCCCCCCTTTCTTCCGTCCACGTTTTGCACGAACGAAAAGCCGAGTCCGAGTAGGGAAAACAATGAGATCATCCTCAGGAGAGCAGCCGTGGGGATGGTCGCCACGTGATGGTTGGAAACTTTGCGTATCCGAATATTTAGTTTACGGTCAAGAACTTGCTGCGAACCGGCAGGTTTCGCCGCCGGAGGAGAAGGAATTGAATTTCAAAATTATTGGCATAATAAGCAAAGCAGACAAAGGGCACCGAAGCACCACACAGTGTGCTGCTCGGGGGAAGAGGGAGATTGTTCGTGCCGTAAGCCGTAGCCTACTGAGATGGGAAAAGCGCAGTACATTCGAATTCAAATTTGTGTCGCCGTTCGTGAAGCGTTCGGAGGCGAACGTTAAGCGGACACGGAGCGAATTTAAATTACACTCGCAACCGAGAAGAGTGGCTTTGGTCCTTCGAACCGGATCCGCATCGGGACGGGAACGGAGGAGCGTGCCAGTAATGGCACCTCATCGATAAACTCCACTCAGTCAAACACCGGCTAATCGCTCTCCAAAAAATAAGCACACATCCACACACTGTGCATGTGTGTCCCAATGAAGCCTTCCGAACCGTATGATCTATCGCCATCATTAAATCCTTATCCGATGAGTTATCGACGACAAAGCGGTGGTGCACGCGATGGCGCAATATCCGGATGCTACACACTTCCCGCAGGAAAAGTTTCAATCCTCGTTCGGGATGCAGTTTGGATGAAGTTACTTACCCGGTTGCGCTGCAGAAATGAAGTTAGTCGTCCCACGGGAACTGAAGTGTGGGAGTGTGTATGTGTGTGTGTAACTTGCCATGAAATGACGCCGGCCTGCGGACCAAAACTTTCCCAGCTGAAACTAGCAAGAGACGGCGGTAAAAGACTCACTGAGTGTGGGTGTGTGCGCTTGGAACTACTCACGCTGATCCACTCCATCGGGCCTCGTGTGTTAGCGCCTGATTTACAGCATTCTCTCGGCTGGGTTGCGGCCGAGCTAACTTTGTGGTAATATTTTTCCAAGACGTATTGCTAAGGCCTCCTCCCTAGTGCGACGTCGTTTGGACCCATATGTGGCCCCCCGAACACACACACAAGTCCGCTTTTTCCGCTCGAACAGGCTGGCTGCGTTGTGAACACGGAACGGAGCTGGAATTAGGCTTCGGAAATGACAGTTTAGGGCAAATTACGATTCCAATAGATCGTTGCGTGCTGAGAACATATACAAATGTGCGAATAATAGTACATTTTTAGATGCCACGTGCTGTTAGTTACACTCTCATGTAAAATTCAATTCATGTTTGGAATGTTCACGCTTCTAACTTCCTTAATTTGAGGAAGTCATGGACATTTTTTCATCCTCAGAAGAAGGCTATGAGGAACCTGTTTATTAGGGTCAAAGGCTCCACAAGAAAGTCGAATAGGAATTCAACGATATAGATCCTAGCCTGGTCTGCTTCCAAAGGCAATTTCCAGTATCGAGCAGTGAAAAATGATAAGCAGATATGAAATGATAGCCATATCTACACCATCTTTACACCAAGTATGAAACTGGGAAACCCCTATCGACACAGGCTTGTACTATTATAGGATATGCTAGTTAAATCTAGAAAGAAAGAGTTCAATCTTGGACATTAGAACCTTGAAAACTAGCTAAACAACTACTTTGATAGTGCACCAACCAGTTTTCGGGCCTGGTTGGTTCTCAGAGGCCTGACCACCAAACCGAAAGTTCTTAGAGGTCGTTACTAACTTCGCCGAATGTAGAAAACATTGATAAAACGAAATAATCTGCTATATTTTTATAATAACTTTTCCCCCAACGTATTCTGACGTGAAGTTTTGAAACTATGACGCTAAATGAGGGTAGTGGAAGCCAGTCTAATCTGTTTTCAATTGATCGGAACTAGAACCAAATTCAAACTATTTCTTGAAATATGCTTATTAGCTAACACGTGGCATCTTTAAACATCGAACTCGACTTTGTTCCCATCTGTGTTGGCCTCTGCATTCTAATTAACATTACTTTGCACCCCACACTAATTTTCCAACGTGGAAATGTGCTATTAACAGGCAATTGGATCATTTCCAAAGTATGGTGGCACGTTGAAGCTGATGTGGCATAAAGTGCAGTAGTGTATTACGGGACGAGCCTGCAGGGGTTTTCTTTTTTTTTTTACATATCTCATCGCATAGGTATTTAATCACGAACGCAAGCGCTTTTGTGCGTGGTAATTCAATCCATTCCACTGGGCGTTCCTGGTCAAATCGGTTCCTTCGGAAGCGTTATCACGCACCAGTACGACCTTTTTTGCGCGCTTCCAACGCATATTCTCTGTTTGACGAGGGAAAAAAAACGCATCCATCGGGAGTGGTATTAATTTCCAGAGTGGCTCTCGTTCTCTACGAGAGAGAAAAAGAGACGGAGCAGAGTTAGTTCGCGCATCCATAATTTACCATAATTATCTGTGAATATTTCTGCCCCCTGTCCCGTTTTGGTCATTCCGTTCCCGGTGCTGCCATGTTCCGTGGTTTGCTCTCGGCCGCGCTTACAACCCCTCGAGGCAGCGCTTCTGTCACAACGTGAAAAAGGATCCTCCCGGGGGAGAGTTTCCGCGTGAAACGCGCGCTCGTGTGTGTGTGTGTGTAAGTGAGTGTTGTGTGGTTTTGCGCAGGAAACCAAGGGCAGGGTGTGGCAGTCCCATTTGAAGCAGGGAACGGATGAAGCAACAGAAGCAACAGCAAAAAAATCCCAATCTGGGCAATGTCCTTGTGGTGTCAGCTTGTCGTTCTACACTGTTGAAGCGAAAAAAAGACTTTTAATAGAAGTGAAATGAAATAGAATAGCAACCAGGAATCTTACATTAAATTCTTCATCCATCGACGGAATCCTGGGATCCTTCGGAGTGAGTCACAATCGTTTGGAATTCGCACTCCGAAGTCGAGCTGATGACGACGTTTGGACGTTTTTTGTTCTTCTGTGTTTTTTTTTGTGGCAAACACCGGAACAAATGACCATCGCCTGTCGATTCATTCTCGGGATGCTAGGGAATACAATTACGCAACGGAGATTTCTGAGCGAATCGCTGAGCTGAAAACTGGTGATAGTGGGCAAATTATTGTCATACTCATCCACAATAAGTGCAGCCCTGTCTCGGGGGATTTAACGCCCGCATGAAATGTTTATGGAGCGTCTGTATTTGGGCTTGACTGATTTATGGTATCCACGAATTGGGTGGATAGTTAGTACCAGCTCACAGCAAAGCAAAGTGAGAAAAGACACTAACTTTACTGGTTGACAATAGTTTCTGCTTCGACTTGATGCAGACTTCACTTGTTAAACAGGATATAAGGGAACTGAAGTTTTCGTATTTACTGATGATCATGTTATGAATTTCCCCATATGACCTAAACACAGAAATCAGATATAGAGGGTGTTGTGAATTAAAACCCGAAAAATTAAGCTTCTGTCGGTCCGTGAAATACGGCCACAAAATTCGTCTTTATTCCACGGGTTTTAGCTTGGAAAGAGCGAAGGCGCGTCCTTCGCTCTTATTTATAATCTTTCTCTTCGTCATATGCGCCATAAACGCCATCGCGATCGTCGGTGTTGGCGGTTGGTGGAGAGTGTGCTTCATCGAACCGCTGTCATGATAGCCGTCGCGATCATGACAGCGATCGGTTTGTTGACAATATTGATAACGATTCGCAACAGAGGGTTTTATTACTCTTTCTTATGAAATACAGTTTGTAATAAAAATCATTTACTCATCTAGTCCACTGCTTCTTCCTATTGACTATAAAGGGTTTTTCTTCCAGGCGACATTCACAACTGTAATTTTTAGACAAAAATTATTATTCAAGTGTCGAATATTGTCTCCCACATGAATGTGTGTGCCATCCCCCAATGTGTTTTTTTTCAACCCAAAAACCCCACAAACTTTTTATGACTTCTGATGCGAACCCAATTTGCACCAGCGACAAGCACCCAGGAATGATGAACCCTTTTTGTTCTCTATCGTACGCATTTAGATGATCCTTCACCGCTATGCGTTCATCCTCGACAGTGTATCGGCCAATATCTCCCAACGTACTGAAGCCAGCCCAATTACATGCAATAAAACGCACGCAAATTGCTCGCGCGCAAGGGTATGTGTTTTTTGCGCATAAAACTCATCCAGCGCTCGCTGCCACAGGAGCCGGATCGCCCCCGGGGTTGAGAATTTTCAATTAAAACTTAATTACACGCACACACTTGAAAGCCGAATGTATGCGTACTTTGTTGGCTCCGATCTGGTATCCCTCTGGAGCGTATATTTATGGCCCGTGGCTTGCTCCGGCGCAAAGGGTTGACGGCCTGAAGAGGTTTAGTGGCAGTAGCGGCGAGGAAGAGGATTGTAAACCTTTAATTAAGATCTTCTCACATCCGGATGATACATCCTTCATATTTCTTTTTTCGGTCCCGTTGCTCATCCTTTCCTGCAACTGCAACTGATACTCGGTTCTGCCGGGGAGGAAGCTCCCAGTACGGTCGGAGCGCGGACGTGACATTATGTACTACACCACGGGCGTGCGCGCGCTCGCTCTCTCCCTCTCGCTCTCTGTCTCTCGCTCCCTTTAGGAAATCGGAAAACTCATCGTGCATTCAGCTCAGGATCATAATTACCAATTTTCTTCTCCGGACACGGAATCACGATTTTCGATTTTTTAACGAACGAAACTCCAGTGGCTGAGATTTTTTTGCCCCTTTGCGTTCCAACAATCTGGCCGTACCGGATTGCACAACGGTTTCCGACCCGGGTCGGTCTGGTGTGTCCGCAGTGTGCATCGGAATGTGAAATTGTGCGCTTTTTGTTCCGCATCGCTCGGGTTTTGCTTTTTAATTGGGATGTTTGAGCCAATCGAAACGGTGAAGAAGGTGACTGTGATCGGAATGTATCTGGAAGATAGGAGGCGAATGCTTGAAACAATTAGTTTTCCTCCCCCCTAGGCTTGGATGTATCTGGAAGACTCTAACAAGCACCTCGTACCGGGTGCCGGCTTTTGCGCTAGTTATGAACATTCCACCTCCGTCGGAACCGTCCGCAAAGGATCCCCGTATTCTTATACCGCCCTCTACTAAAAGTACTAAAAGTACATCAGTAAGATGATCCTGAGAAGGGATACCTTGTGGGGATGAGTACCAGCACGGAACGGTGGACAGCGAGTACGGGTGAAAGTGGATGACAGCAGCTCATAAATACCGCAAAAACTTTTCTCTTCCCTTCTGTCCACCGAACGGTGCAAAAGCGAAACAATATCTTACAGCCCCCCTTTCTTCCGTCCACGTTTTGCACGTTCGAAAAGCTGAGTCCGAGTAGGGAAAACAATGAGATCATCCTCAGGAGAGCAGCCGTGGGGATGGTCGCCACGTGATGGTTGGAAACTTTGCGTATCCGAATATTTAGTTTACGGTCAAGAACTTGCTGCGAACCGGCAGGTTTCGCCGCCGGAGGAGAAGGAATTGAATTTCAAAATTATTGGCATAATAATCAAAGCAGACAAAGGGCACCGAAGCACCACACAGTGTGCTGCTCGGGGGAAGAGGGAGGTTGTTCGTGCCGTAAGCCGTAGCCTACTGAGATGGGAAAAGCGCAGTACATTCGAATTCAAATTTGTGTCGCCGTTCGTGAAGCGTTCGGAGGCGAACGTTAAGCGGACACGGAGCGAATTTAAATTACACTCGCAACCGAGGAGAGTGGTTTCGGTCCTTCGAACCGGATCCGCATCGGGACGGGAACGGAGCAGCGTGCCAGTAATGGCACCTCATCGATAAACCCCACTCAGTCAAACACCGGCTAATCGCTCTCCAAAAAATATACACACATCCACACGCTGTGCATGTGTGTCCCAATGAAGCCTTCCGAACCGTATGATCTATCGCCATCATTAAATCCTTATCCGATGAGTTATCGACGACAAAGCGGTGGTGCACGCGATGGCGCAATGTCCGGATGCTACACACTTCCCGCAGGAAAAGTTTCAATCCTCGTTCGGGATGCAGTTTGGATGAAGTTACTTACCCGGTTGCGCTGCAGAAATGAAGTTAGTCGTCCCACGGGAACTGAAGTGTGGGAGTGTGTGTATGTGTATGTGTGTGTAACTTGCCATGAAATGACGCCGGCCTGCGGACCAAAACTTTCCCAGCTGAAACTAGCAAGAGACGGCGGTAAAAGACTCACTGAGTGTGGGTGTGTGCGCTTGGAACTACTCACGCTGATCCACTCCATCGGGCCTCGTGTGTTAGCGCCTGATTTACAGCATTCTCTCGGCTGGGTTGCGGCCGAGCTAACTTTGTGGTAATATTTTTCCAAGACGTATTGCTAAGGCCTCCTCCCTAGTGCGACGTCGTTTGGACCCATATGTGGCCCCCCGAACACACACACAAGTCCGCTTTTTCCGCTCGAACAGGCCCGGAACGTCCCGTGTGCCCGTGTGGTAAAAGTTTTCTCACAACGATCACATTTTGAATTTAAATTACTTCCACCCGGACTGTTGGCCGCTGTTGAGCGGGCGAAACTTTATCCTTGGCTGCATGCGGGCTGCAAGAAACCGGAGAGAATCGAATCGGAATTAGCCTCGCTGTGCGGCACAAGTCTACCGGTACGCCTACTATGTCGCTGCTCGCCGGCAAACCCACCACGTGCGCACGAATTATCGCGCGTCTAAATTAAAATTATATGTCATTTTCTTCGTGCGCGAAACTTTCGCTCCTCCGCACTCTGTCTCTCTTTCTCTGGCCAGTATAATTATTCGCACGCCAAGAAGCATTTCCCGTACTACAGTCTGCTTGAATCCGCTCTGATTTGAGTCTGTCACCAGGTCTCTCGAAAGACTTTGATTCCCTGATTCCGCCGCCACGATGACGGCCTAAATGTAGTCCTAATTACAAGCCACCTCCGTACCGCACTGGAACTTCATCAGCGTGCCGGTATTGTTCGTGGCGAAGCTCTCTGCCGACTGGCAGCAAGCAGCATCCTGGTGCTCGGTTGCCTAATTAGAAGAACGTCGAAGCGTTAATTAGAGGAGCACCGGAACACACGGTTCGCGCCGAAGATCTTGCCTCTCCGTTCGCTTTGTATCCTTTCAATTTTAGCGCGCACGATAACAGTTATTATTCTCGTGTCACAATTCACCAACATCAAGTGTTTTATTGCGGTGCGCCACCTCTGTACGTGCTAATGAGCACAAGTCTACCGGTACGCCTACTATGTCGCTGCTCGCCGGCAAACCCACCACGTGCGCACGAATTATCGCGCGTCTAAATTAAAATTATATGTCATTTTCTTCGTGCGCGAAACTTTCGCTCCTCCGCACTCTGTCTCTCTTTCTCTGGCCAGTATAATTATTCGCACGCCAAGAAGCATTTCCCGTACTACAGTCTGCTTGAATCCGCTCTGATTTGAGTCTGTCACCAGGTCTCTCGAAAGACTTTGATTCCCTGATTCCGCCGCCACGATGACGGCCTAAATGTAGTCCTAATTACAAGCCACCTCCGTACCGCTCTGGAACTTCATCAGCGTGCCGGTATTGTTCGTGGTGAAGCTCTCTGCCGACTGGCAGCAAGCAGCATCCTGGTGCTCGGCTGCCTAATTAGAAGAACGTCGAAGCGTTAATTAGAGGAGCACCGGAACACACGGTTCGCGCCGAAGATCCTGCCTCTCCGTTCGCTTTGTATCCTTTCAATTTTAGCGCGCACGATAACAGTTATTATTCTCGTGTCACAATTCACCAACATCAAGTGTTTTATTGCGGTGCGCCACCTCTGTACGTGCTAATGAGAGGCTTCTTCCATTACACCATAGAACCGATGGTCGAGAGGCTTCTTCGATACGGCCTGCTTGATCTTGTGATCGATAACGAACCTGTTGGCATATTTTCGGCCCTCTCACACCA
>KZ072266.1:53144-75262 GCA_002091845.1 Anopheles cracens
GCAAAGAAGAAACTTTTTTTCGTCAACATTTTTTGCCTCCTTATCGATTCAAAACAATCAACCCTACGGGCTACACCGGTAGAAGTAACAGGCCACACTTACCTGACTGTTTTGAGCGTTTGCGATAATTTTTGCACTGCCTTGCGTTGTTCGCGGCGCACACACACTGTTGGCATGCTTCGCTTCATGCGCTAATAGTTTTAATTATTGCTCATTTCTCCACACAAACTCACCGTCGAGAAATTGCTACAGCATCTGTTTAGCTTGCCGTCTCACTCTCGCACCTCTACCAGTACGCAGCTGTCAACACTGTGCGCGTAATGTCAAAAATGCGAATGCGCGCCCCAAATCGCAGCAGGCTCAGCTTGCGTACGTTTTTGGAATTTTAGATTGTAGAAGCCGCATTCCACACACCGTGTGCTTGTGTATCCCGAGGAGCAAATTGTGCCAACGAATCCTACGGTGAACGATTTTTCCCCTGTATATTTGCGGTGCGCCGAAAGTGCGATTGTTTATTTGGTGTGCAGGAGCTTCAACTTGCGTAGCGTAGGTGAAGGCAATCGTTCCGGCTTGCGTGTGTTGCGTGCGCTTCAATATTCTTCTTCCTTTCTTCCGTAGTGCTACGGGCAAGGTGCTTATCGTACGATGGAAGAGGCAGCCACCACGGCGAACGGTGCCACCGAGGGACAGAATAATCTTTCCACCGTGCCGAGGAGCCAGTTCCACAGCCACGCGGAAACGATGCTACTGATCGAGTGCGTTCGCCGGCAGCCGCTGCTGTGGCACCGGGAGCACCTGCACAAGCGAAAATCGAAAGCGGCATCGCACTGGGAAGACATCCGGCGGCAACATTTCCCATCCGTCGACTGTACGTTCCATCGTTCAGCCTCCTTCATCACCGTTAACACCTTTACCTTTCCGTTTCCAGTGGACCAGCTCAAATCGCGCTGGAAGACTCTCCGGGACTGCTTCCGCCGGGAGTCTAGACGCAGCGAGAACAGTGCAACGCCTGCACCATCGCGCTGGTCGATGTACAAGCATCTTCAGTTCCTGCACGGACAGTTTCGAGTGAAGGGAAACGGTCGGTGCCGGACCGAACGTCCCTGGGTGAAGGGGGAACCTTCCCAAACCGAGCTGTACGATGTAAAACGCTCCGTTGGTGGCAGAGACGGCATAAAGAAGGAGATGGAGCAGGACAGCTCGTTCGATTGTGGCAGCGAGGTTACATTCAGGAACAGGTTCCGCTCACGCCTTCGATTTGAACAGACCGCGATGGAGGCGGACGTGCCGGAAGTGCTGGCCAACCAGCTTACCGATTTCAACTTCCTGTCGAGCCTGACGCCGTACCTGAGTCGGCTATCGGCGCGGGAGAATCTGGCGGTACGCATCCAAATGCTGCAGCTACTTACGCCGAGCACACGGATGACGACGAATCCGCAGGACGGCGATGGGCACTAGGATTAGTTTGGCGGGGGTTGCTATGCAACATGCGCTGGTCGTTACGATGCTGTACGCTTCGCCGTGAGAATTTATGGTTATTTTGCACTACTGCTATCACTCTCCAGAAGCTTCCAGAATAAATTTATGCTATGAGAATGATTTTAAAAATATAAAATAAAACTTCCACTCAAATCGCTGTAACCAACACTACCGAACCCCATCACGTGTGCTGTCAAAACCTAACATCCCATGTGACAGCTGTCAAACTATTCGCGGCGTCATTGTGGCGGCAGCAGGAAGTACAACAGCGGCAGCAGCACCCAGAAAACCCGCGGCCTATCCGATGGACGATCTAAACTTCGGGATTAAGTTTATTCGGGTGATGAAAGGACACGTGAATTTGCACTCCATCATCACGAAGACGCGCCTGGACCCGGAGTGGAACATCGTTGCGGCGGAGATGAACTATCCGGGTAAGTTTCGGAAGCGGTGGGTGGCTGGATTAACCAACCTCTGACCCGTGCCGTCTTCTTCAGCCCAAGAGCTAATGCACAAGTGGCACCGGATGCGCGATAGCTACCGGGCCGAATTGCGCCGCGAGCTCGACGCCCCGCTGCACGAGTTTGAGCCGAAATGGCGCCTGTTCGGGGAGATGCAGTATATGCGGGACATCGAGCTGAAGCGCATCCGTCCGCGCAACCCATCCAGCGACACGGACAAGACCAGAAAGCGGAAGCAGCCGACGATGCCGCAGCCGATGCGCGTACCGAAGCCGGAGATCAAGAAGGAACCGGCGTCGCCGCCTGCTTGGCTGCTTACCTATCCCGCGGCGGAGCAGATGCTCCCGCTCGAGATGTTGGTCAAGCAGGAGCCACCGGAGCCGGTCTACAAGCAGGAGGAGGAGGAGTGGCAGGTGATTGCGGACCCGGAGTTACCGTCGGCGCTGAGCATCGTGCCTGGCCGTAGCTACTGCGTCCCGAAACCGTTACCGGACGCGGAAAGCGTCGCGTGCGGATTGGACGTGGACTACGACTTCCTGATGACACGCGTCTACCCGTACCTGTCGTGCCTGCCGCTCTACAGGAAGAAGGACTTTTACAGCCGGCTGCAGAAGATGATCTACGACGAGTACATGCGGGACTTCCGTACCGGGCGCTCCCTGTTGATATCCGGCAATTCGATTCTGCGGGAGTCGAAATGTGGTGCACGGGATTGTACATTTTAGTCGAATAAATCATGCCGCATGATGGGCAATGGATGTGTTGCAAACTTTGCCTTCTGCCTGCGGTGGTGTTGGTGTGGGCTGCGTACGCGCATGCCGGTCCGCACCGCTCGCACCAACACAACCGTAGCCGGCGTGCCGTTTTCGATTTCGTTTCCGGGTGCCGATACGAGCCCTCTCGACACGCTGCAGGTGGCCAAAGTCGATCTGTTTTATATTTCCTACTATTCCCCTATTCCTCTTCCCCAGGGCAAGCCTCTTCCGCCACCGTTTCACTCACGATCTAATCCATTTGATTTTAGAGTTTTCCCATTTCCAAAATGGTGCGCTCTCGTGCTCCGCGCTGCCGTTACTCAAGCTCCATTGCGCGAAAAGGACCAACTTTGACGCTCCGCACTCGTGCCAGAAGCGCGTAGCGCGCGGTAGTGCTTAATTTATATCCACGCTTCGAAATGTTTTCCACACCGTTCAAGCGTGGCCAGCAGCGTGTTCGCCTGCCTACTGACGTCAATGAAAATGGCCGAGCGAAAGAAGAAGCGGAAGGAAGGAAACAAAAGCGAACACGCGAGACGGTGGGGTGGATCGTAAGCAGCCGAAAAGCCTGGGACGGAGGAAATATGACTGCGAAAAACGCTCACGCACACACGCACACACACACACGCACTCGGAAGGTGGAGAATTGCTTGAGAAACCCGGTGCCGGGGTTTCCCGAAGGACCAGAAGGAGAGTGCACAGCAAGGAACGCGTTTCGCGGAGTGAAACGCTTTGTTTGCTAAAATGGATTTATATTTTGCGAGCAAAACAAATCCACACGCGGGCAACTGTGAGGGGGTGGGAGGACGCCGGAAGGGAGAGGGGGGTGAGTAAAAATGGGTTAACGATGGGATGGGCCTGTTGTGTTGTGGCCGCATTATTTTTCTTGCTTTGGACGCGTTCTTGGTTTGTTTGTGCTGTAGTGGTCTTTTTCGAAACTCGAAGCGAGTGTGTGCGTGCGTGTGTGTGTGTGAGGCGAAGGTCAATCCTTCGCTGGGAAAGGGGATGTAGTGCCGGTGGCATCTTCACCCTAATGTACGATCTTTCGCGCACCGAGCGAATGAGTGTTGCGAGTGAGCAGTTGCTCCGGGGACAGGTCGGTTGTTGATATTTTACGTTTGGATTGCGCCTCTATTACTACCGGAAAAGGGGATTGTTTGTGTGCTTTTCTCAGCAGAGAAACAGGCGTTTTCGTGGTCGAGAAATAACGGCCGGGATTAGATGCGGTGCGATGTTTTGGGATGAGCTAAAAATCATAAAGGACCGGGCGTCTCCATTCTCGGCAGGCTGTGGAAAATTTTCTTTCGGTTTTATTGGAGAGAACAACACTTGGCTTAGTGATAACAACGATTAAATTAATTATATTATGTTTAAAACACCTTTGACAACATTTTTAAAATATATCAAAATATGAAAATCGATTTATCAATAATATTTAGAAACATTTTGGTTTCAACCTTATTTTCCGACGAAGTTTTTCTTAATATTTCCTATTGATCGTGTTGAATTCGCCTCTAATATTTGTATTTCGATGATTTTTTTTCTGTTTATTTGTTCCTAATACCTAAAAAGATACTCTCTACACTGTGACCAACTAATGTATAAAACATTCAGCGTAATGGATCTGTTGGGTCGTACCGAACCGTGTCCACCCGAGCCGAACCTTGTCAAACAGTTTTCGATCCGGGGTGGGACGCAGTAAGCTCAGGGTCTTACGCAAGCTGAGCAGTGGCTACCTTCATCAAACCCGGGCTTCAATCGCACCTGCCCACCTGGAGCCACAACTTGGCGCGAGTGGCGCGTTCCCAACCGACCCGACCCGAGACCTACGCAAAGGGAAAATGAGCTCGTCCTTCCCGGAAAGCGGGAAACCCCGGCATGGGGCCAATAATAGTTTCTGCACTGTTGCGCGACATCGAAAAACTCTCCAGGCCCGGACCGGCGGTGCCTTGCACGTGACCGAGAATGGAACCATCGGCAGCGTTTTAATGCTGTTCCGCGGAGCAGGGATTAAGTTTTCAATTGGAAAGTTTTGCCGATCCACCTTTCGCGGGGAGGGGGGCCCTTTCGTTTTCGCATTACGCACAACGCGACGCTTCGCGGAACCGGCTTACGGTACGGTGCGTACGTGGGGAGCGAATCAATGTGAGTTCTACACTTCGAAAGTGTAGCATAATATTTAAATGTCGGCGACAGTCGGCTGCCCTGGCTTTATTTCTTGCCGTTCTTTGATGTTGCGATTGAAAAGAATTCTCAACTTTGCCGATACATGGCGGTACAGCTAGGTGTGTCTGTGTGTGTGTTACCTTCCAGCTCGCACACGCTCCGCGCGTGACGCACAGGTGCGCCTGATCGTGACAAGTTGCACACAAATCATTAAAATCGGACGCAGGGGCAAAACGATGGGACGTTGAGACGTTGGAGATTTTGGAAACTCTCTTTCGGAAGCTTTATTTCACATGTTCAGGGAAAGTGTGAAAAAAATGGGGATGAAAATGAAAGGCCTGTCAATTTAATAACAAATCTATGTTGATCGTTAAAAACCAGAAGAAAGCTTATCGCCGCCAAAGCTGATCGGATTCTTACCGTATTTGGTAAACGCTTTGTTTTCATTAGCATTGCAGGTTCGAATTTCTTTGTGGTCTTTGAGTAAAAAAATAGGAAAATATTATTGTGGAATATTCGAGACATTGATGAAGTTCTGGAGCATGTAAAGAACTAATGTGACTGGATATTCAAATATTATATTCGGAAGAATATGTATGAAATACTCATGAACCACTGACCAACATTCTCATTTCTTGTATGTTGGGAGGTTTTAGTGGATTTTTATGCTTATTCCTCCAAAATGTCAAAGGAATGTCCAACAAGGAATAGATACATTTCAAGAAACTTTATCATGATATTGCTATTTTAGTTGCTATTTATTATTTGTGTTTGTTTTGCCCTTAGTTCAGGCATTCAATGTGTCATTGTTTCTACTGCCTATGCCAGAAGACTTCAAAAATGAAGTTCTTATTAGCATCCGTCTAAACACAGTTCGCGACCTGCAATTAAGAAATCCCAAATGTTGATAAAAATGAACAATAAAGTTTCTTCGAAACGCATCGCTAATGCTTTCCCCACTCTCTTGCGCACGCGAACGTAATTCAATTTCCCACTCTCTCTCTCTCTCCTGCATGCGCGGCTCAGCGTACGCAAATCACATTACACCTTTTATGCCAAAATCAGAATCGAATCGCTTCCTCCTCCCCACTCCGACCGGAGCGAACGAAGATGAACGACATTTAAACTCCCGGAATCACTTTCCGGGCACAGAAAATCGGCAATAATGAGGGGAGAGCCTCCGGGGAGCCAATTTCGACCCGAAAAGGTACCTCGCGCGAATAGCGAAGGGAACAGCACAATTTTATCATATCACTCACGCTCGCCTGCCCCCTCTCCCGGGTATCGCTCCAGTGTGTCACGTGCAGAATTAACCGCATGAAATATGAGCACGGCGCCAAGAACGGGCCTTCACCTTCCGTGCTGTCACCGGGATGGAGCCGATCCGGCGGCTTTTTAATAATAAATAAAAATACAATTTATGCCATTCTGTGGCGTGTGTGTAAGACTCGAAGCGACCGATGTCGTTCTTTAATTTAAAAGCAGTCAAAGCTGCGCGTCTGGCGGTTTCCGCTTTCGTCCGCACGAGCCACGAAACGCAATGAAAGCGATACTAAATTGATACGGGCGAGGGGCGCCATTCGGTGTCCTTCGCGGGTGGGTGGGCGTTGTCTTCCGTGCGTGCGGGACGAATATTTCGGTGTCTTCTTTTTGTCGTTTTGTTTGGTTGACATTCTTGTTCATTTTGCTTCATTTTTAAGGGATTTTCTTCGCGCACAGGGAACGCCGAAGGTACGAAAGGTGATTATTGACAATCTTCCTGCCGGTCGTTCTTCATTTTCTTTCCGGAATGAATCCTGCCACCTCACAAAAGAGACACCGTCCGACCAAGCCTGGAGGTTTACCGTCGCCCCGAAACATGGTCTTGTGTGGGGTGTTGTCGCTGCGTTTCAAAGAACGCAATAGAACATAGTACTTTAGTAGCTTCAGAAATAAATAAATTGTGGAATAATAATCGCTTTCAATTGAATGTCTACCGTGTGGGAGAGTGTCGACGGGAGACTAGAAGAATGTGTAAAATTTGCTTGAAAATATGGAAGCTAAGTTCTATTCGAAATTTACTTTCGTTTGGAACAGAGAAAAAAAAAGGGAAAATGGTTCTTTCTATGTTCTTTTCTTTATGAAAATTATTTCCAATAAAAAGTAAAACAAATTATTTTGAAGGAATTTGGATTATATTGAATATGTTGAGGCTTTAAGTTGACAACGAACGGCACGACCGCACAAACCAGGAGCGAATATAACTCTTATCTTATGGCCCGGCACCTTAGAGTACCTGGACTATGCACTGCTTCCTACAACACACATCGGAGGTGCGAATCCCGTACAGACTGGAGCCATGACTCGAATCAAGGCTATAAGAATGGACCTTTTTGAAGTCAGAAGGTATAAGCAGGACTCAGAATATAAAACACTTTACAGAACACTATTCACAAAATGCGACTTTATCCCTCATATTTGCTATATTCGCTATCACCTTAAACGGAAACACCTTCATTCCATCGCTCTCGAACAACTCTCACAGACTTTTGCGCCGTTCCGTGGCGTTCAGCAAAACGGAAATAAAGTCCTTCCCGAATTCTCGCTGGCCGGACCCGGTGCGAGCTCGCGCCCTATTGATAAATAATGCTTCGAGAAGGAAATTAATGTCCTGCAACTAATGGGGTCTCGTCCTGGTGGTCTCCCGTCGCCGTCGTCGTCGTCGTTGCCACCGTTTCCGGCAGCGACCCAAAACCCGAACCCGTACGACACATCGCATCGGGAAGACTGATGGGGAGCAACAGTGCGCCCCGCACAACATCTGATTGGGAAGACGACGAAGGAAAGTCCCCTTGTCCCATTCAAGGGAAGTTTGGCCGTCGCGTGGAGCATGGAGCAGGTTTTTCCATTTCCTATACGTTTAATGATAAATTTATCGCATTCGTCCTCGTGCCGGTGAAAGCAAACCGGGAGAAGCAGAAGAAGAAAAAGTCCAACTGGAATCTGTCACAAATCGACTCCCTTTCGCCTCACCGTCGTTTGGCGCGAGGGGTAGCGGGAAACCCCGGCATGGGGCCAATAATAGTTTCTGCACTGTTGCGCGACATCGAAAAACTCTCCAGGCCCGGACCGGCGGTGCCTTGCACGTGACCGAGAATGGAACCATCGGCAGCGTTTTAATGCTGTTCCGCGGAGCAGGGATTAAGTTTTCAATTGGAAAGTTTTGCCGATCCACCTTTCGCGGGAAGGGGGCCCGCATTACGCATTACGCACAACGCGACGCTTCGCGGAACCGGCTTACGGTACGGTGCGTACGTGGGGAGCGAATCAATGTGAGTTCTACACTTCGAAAGTGTAGCATAATATTTAAATGTCGGCGACAGTCGGCTGCCCTGGCTTTATTTCTTGCCGTTCTTTGATGTTGCGATTGAAAAGAATTCTCAACTTTGCCGATACATGGCGGTACAGCTAGGTGTGTCTGTGTGTGTGTTACTTTCCAGCTCGCACACGCTGCGCGCGTGACGCACAGGTGCGCCTGATCGTGACAAGTCGCACACAAATCATTAAAATCGGACGCAGGGGCAAAACGATGGGACGTTGAGACGTTGGAGATTTTGGAAACTCTCTTTCGGAAGCTTTATTTCACATGTTCAGGGAAAGTGTGAAAAAAATGGGGATGAAAATGAAAGGCCTGTCAATTTAATAACAAATCTATGTTGAACGTTAGAAACCAGAAGAAAGCTTATCGTCGCTAATGTTGATCTGATTCTTAAAGTATTTGGTAATAATTTGTAATCTCAAGAAACATTTTTATGGAATATTATAGACGTTAATGAAGTTATGGAGTTTGTGATGAAGGAATGTAGTCTAGATATTCGAAGATTATATAAGGAAGTATATATTTGATATAATTGTAACCCACTGACTAACATTCTCATTTCTTTTATGTTTGTAGGTTGTTATTGCCTTTTATGGTTATTCTACCGTAATGTTCAAGTCTGGAGGAGACTATCCTTATAAATCCGACAAGGAATTCATTATATTCAAGAACTTTTATCATGATATTGCTTTTTGAGTTGCTATTTATTATCTGTGCTTGTTTTGCCCTCGGTTCAGGCATCCAATGTGTCATTGTGGCTACTGCCTATGCCAGAAGACTTCAACAATACCTTGTACAGGTTCCTCTTAAAACGGCTCGTGACCTGCGATTTAGAAATCCCAAATGTTGATAAAAATGAACAATAAAGTTTCTTCGAAACGCATCGCTAATGCTTTCCCCACTCTCTTGCGCACGCGAACGTAATTCAATTTCCCACTCTCTCTCTTTCTCCTGCATGCGCGGCTCAGCGTACGCAAATCACATTACACCTTTTATGCCAAAATCAGAATCGAATCGCTTCCTCCTCCCCACTCCGACCGGAGCGAACGAAGATGAACGACATTTAAACTCCCGGAATCACTTTCCGGGCACAGAAAATCGGCAATAATGAGGGGAGAGCCTCCGGGGAGCCAATTTCGACCCGAAAAGGTACCTCGCGCGAATAGCGAAGGGAACAGCACAATTTGAGCATGGAGCAGGTTTTTCCATTTCCTATACGTTTAATGATAAATTTATCGCATTCGTCCTCGTGCCGGTGAAAGCAAACTGGGAGAAGCAGAAGAAGAAAAAGTCCAACCGGAATCTGTCACAAATCGACTCCCTTTCGCCTCACCGTCGTTTGGCGCGAGGGGTCGGCCGGAAAACGAACAGAGTGTGACTTCGGGGCACCGCGGAACACCAACGTAAAGCACGAAACATCCGACCCCACGCTGGGGAATGGGACGCAGCAGTGAGCGCAGCATCATCGCAACCGTTGCTATGGGGACTGTGCCGTTCGTACCAGCAGGCACCTAGCAATCGCATCGCTTTCATTTGATAGACCATAATTTTTAATGCTCATATTTTTAGGATCCCCGTCCCCGTCCAAGGCCACGGGAGCGATTTTTGACGGCTAGAAGTTAGGGCGTTATACGAGCGGACGTTGCTATTTCAGGACACCGCACTGGTGCAGAGTGTGCGTCCTCTCTTTAATAAAGAAAACAGATGTTGGCACTGATTAAAGGCGGTGCAGATGAGCTGAGGTTAAGTATCAGTGAAGTTCGATAGTTTGATGGTGTGCGTGTAATGCAAATAATGCATGTATGCACTTGAGCGTTGACAGCTGTCATCTGGAGAAAATGACAACTGCTCTTAGTGGACAACTTCTTTGCTGAGTTGACAACAAGTTTCTAAAAAGAAGTTTGAAGTAGGTACTAGTTTATTATATAACTTAATAATGAAGATCCAATCAAATGAACCTGATCAGCTTTATTTTAAACATTGACACTTTTGACATGAATAAACCCTGAAAGTATTGTGGATATACGGAGGCTCTACAATCTTCAGATAACTCAACGTGAATTAACATTAGTATTTAGCCATCGGCAACATTTCTCTTTGTCGAATCGTACATGCGTGTAACCGAGCGTGATTCTTTGAAAGCTTTTCTTCGAGTCTCGGCCAAAAACGAAGTCAGAAACCGTAAAAATTCTTCAGAATCCTAGTGTGATCTTGTGCGAAAGCACAAATGACCTCCTATTCCAGACCCAGGCTCCTTAGTCATGCCGTAAAATATGTAACATTAATCGCACCCATCCTTTTCATGTGTCAATTTAATACGGCTTCCCCGAAAAGCACAATATTCCCAGCGTATTCGCTTGCGGCAGCTAAAAATATCTCCCCCTTCCTGAACGAAACAACCCATCCAACGCCAAATACAACTTCAAATTTCTACTTCTTGGAAAAACGCGAAGGATCAAGAGAGAGAGAGAGAGAGAGAGAGTGTGAGAAAAAAAAAAGCGCACACGTAAAGATGTTCCTCATTTTGGGTTCCGGTCTGGTTTGGTACGAATGCTTTCCGCTCATTTCTGCTCCCATTTCGGCACGCTTTTTCTTGCGTCTCGGAACGGAAACACACCCTGCTCAAGGTGTGGTGGTGGTACGGCCCTTTCACACAGACATCCGTACAGTAAGCACGGCAAGAATTTGTTCGTTTCGTTTCGTATTCTTGATGATTTTTAACATCATCCGGTAGAAGGACTCCCTGGCAGTCGCAGCAGCAATACGGACTCATACACATACACACACAGCGAGACTACAGCTGCGGTAGTACTTCAACTTAAACGAACGGAACGCTTATCACAACCATCTTTAGCGCTCATAAATTCCACCGTTATTACATCAATCCTGCCGGCTCGTCCGCGCCACCCGCTCGGGAGAAAGTGGCGAAGAAGTCGAGGAACAAAGCACCGAAACAGGTTGGGGAACCTTCGTCCGGCTGCGTATGTGGGTGTGCGGTGCCAACCGGTGGCACATGTCGTTTTCATGAAATATTAAATCTGATTTATTGCGATATGATTCTGCGTTGATGGGCCCACTTTTTCTTAAAGCTGTACTTCTGTGTACAGGAAGAATTGGGAAGAAAGAAGCTGAAAAGAACACACACACAAAACTGAACAATTTATCTGCAGAACGATCTATTTATTCTTCTTGCGAAGTCCACACCAGCAGGGCGGAGAAAGGGCAGGTCGCCTAATTCCCGGCGTCACAGTTCTTTGTGCGCGTCACATGAGCGTGCGTCCTGAAACGTCTGACGTCGCCGCAAACGTCTTAGTGTCCGACCGGGCGGGCAGAACATTCCGCAAGCGTCTTAGCTCGTGCGGTGCGGCGAAAGCGACGTTCAATTCCATTAACGATATTCCAAATTTATCTCTTGGTGGAGCCAGTGGACGATTATTGCCCTCGGGCATTGCCTCCCCTTCCCAACGCTCCAACAATTTATCCCTTTCGGTCCCAATAACATGTCACGGGCGTGTGGTGAGCCGCACCGAAAGATGATCCTGGCATCGGCATTCTCGGCCCACAGCTGGGCAGACTCCGCCGCCTTCCGTTAAAGGGGGCTTTCGGTGACGGTTTCCCTTTACTTATGCGGGGTTTCATATTTTCTCTCAAATTTAATGAAATTGCCCTTCGGAAGGCAGACGCGACTCCGATCGCTGTGGCACGATTAAGTGCGCTGGGCTGGGTTCGGAATATCGGATGTCCGGACGAAATATTGCCCCCCTGATGTGATACTTTCCGATTCGGGCGATAGTGGTAGCGATAGCGAACGGGGTTTCGCGCAGATATTCCGCCCGTAAGCGGATATACCAAGGCTTATCGGGAAAGGAGAAGCACAGCGAAGAAAAAAACTGCCCCAAGCGCACTCACGATAATCCGCTTGGAGCAATCGAACACATCACCATCACGCTATTAGCCGTGGCGGTTGTTTTACCGAAATCCTGTGCGAGAGTGGTCCGAGTAGTGTCCTTCACAGAGGAGCTTCTTCTTCTTGCTCGACTCCAAACGCACAGCAGAAAGAAGTGAAACAACGACGGGCGTACAATCCACTCAGCACGCGAGGACGATTCCTCCTGCTGCGTGCTCCGTGCCCGCCGCCACGCAGTTGGAAAGGATGCGTTTGCGGAATTTGTGATGCCATAAAGTGTCTACATAATCCTCGATTCATCCTATTACTTAAAATCAATTCCATTTAATTAAATTGGCCACTGTCGCCGCTCCAGCCTCTCGGGGGAGGCTGTCAGAGGAGATTCCTGTTTCCAATAGCCTATTTTTTGCTCTCGGATACCGATCTGGTCGGCTTGGAGATTGTGCGGCGTTAAAGTGTTGAAGCTGTGGGCTTTGACAGTAAGCGGTTGCTGGCTCGAGGAAGATATAGGAACTTTCTTCAAAACCAGAATGCAGCAAAGGGTGCTTTCATGAGAACGATCCTGTGTTCTGTATCAACGTCGTTTAGGCAGTTTGAAAGCCTCCCGGTGCTTATGACCGAGTTATTTAAAAGAATAGTTGGAATATATAGTAAGTTTTTGAAAAGGACTTCAAGCATTTATGAACTTCAATAGTAAGCTTCTATTGAGTTCTTGTTACAGGCCCGTTTGAAGTTAGAAGTATCACTTCAAAGAAGTATTCTTTGTTGAAGAGTCGGTTTTCAATAACTTCCGACTTAAGCATCAATCTGTAGAGGACGTTTTTTCAGATTTTAAAATCTGTAGTTTATAATTTATAGTTAGCTCCAGTTTGGAGTTGAGTGACAAGATTGTTTCAAAATATATAATTCTTCAAACGTATTGCCCACGACGAACAACCCTTCTGAGAGTGTATTTTGAATGGTAAATCGGTTGGGACGATTTGAATGTCTCCACGGAACATTAACTGTCGAATCTTCCGTCTGAAATTGCCACCTCCGAACGGCGTGACACAGATCGGTTCGACCCGATCCGTCAAAGCGGATTACGGTACGGAATCCGCCGTAACTTACGCAAGAAGCAAGTGTGCGATATGTGGGACAAAACTTGCCACCAAACTTATTCCCCGGCAGTGTTCCCGGGGCGCACTAGTTTTCACCTCATTAATGCCGGTGGATTTTGAGCGCGTGGACCGACAACCGGCGTGCAGGTGGCATTAACTATTGACACCGTAAATTCCGAACTCAGGCTTAGGGGTTCTGCTGGGTCGCCCTGCTCCTGCGGTGGGAAAATAATAATGAGACGGGAGGCTTTTCGCCCATATTGCATGTGTGTGTAGGGATAGGGATCGCTGTCTGGAGGGAAGTTTGTTTGAAAATTCGCTTTCACCCCTCTCGTGCCATTCTTAACGGAGGCACGGGCTCACCCGCATCGTTATTATTTCTGCGACCCGTAAGCTTGCGAGCGTGCGAGTTAACGAACCGAACACGTGGAAAGGTAGCACCAGGCAAACGGCACTCCTGTCGCTAATAAAGTTAAATTATTAATCTTCGTTCGTGCAATAATTCGCCGCGTTTTTCGCGGCACCGCAAAGGAAACTCCGACAGGGATAGGATCCCGCTCGGAGAGTTGTGGTTTTTGGCTGACAATGGGCAACTACAACTAGGAGATCCGGCAGCGGCAGTGTCGCACTGAGCTGTTAATCTGCCGGCGCGAAAATTCAACCCCGTCAGAGAACTCCGAAGAATGCGGCTTTCGGGCGGTGTTGGGATGTTGAGTTGAGGTGCTTATTTAAATTGAAGTTCGCTTACTGCGACCGCACTAAATGTACTAATGACATTTGTTCGGAGTGGGTCGGCGTAGCAGGCGCCGCTACGTGCCGCAGTAATTCGTATTTAACGATGGAATATCGTCTTCAAACGCGACGGTGTGTAAACGTTTTGTCATCACAGGCGTTCCTCGTCCGCGAATTTTAATGAGCGAGCGCTTTATTGTGATGTTTGGATCGTAAAACAATTGCCAGCGATCGTTCGATTTTATGAGCGCTATGTGCGGAGTTCTAATTAGTGTTTTTTGGTACGGCGGTTTTTTTTAATGTCCTTTTCGTATCCTTAGGAAGCTTTGTTCGGTGGATGGCGAAAGGGCAGAGTGTCGTTCTGGCCGGGAAATAATCACGCGGACACGAGTTCGCGTGGGGTTTACGATCATCCGAAATCGAAGTGCCTTTATGATGATGAGTCAGCGTGTATTTCTCACACACAACCGACTTTTGATGACAGAAAACACTGTTAAAGTAATGAAAGCATCGCTTTCGATCACAATTGGCATACATTTTAAGTACTAGAAAAGGTCATTTGGCTTTGGGACATCGTTTAACTGTCGTTTGGAGACTGCAATTTGAATTTAAAGCCCATTTGTTTTCAATTTCTTTGCTAACTTCAGTGACAGGTTTTCTTTATGCTGATGTAAAGCACTGAATTGTAAACAAATATTACCTTAACTAATTGGAACAGTAAAATCTTATCGCTGGGTTGACGATCGTTTGGAAAAGTTTGACAGAGGTCATGAGAAATGTCTGAAAACAAAATGTCCTGTTCTTATACGATTTTGGGATCGGATATGCATTCCACGGAAACCCAAATGAAAGATTCTAAATTACAACAAGTAAGCTTATAAAAAGATATGACTTATGGATTGAGAAAAAATATCTGTCAGGCACTCACAGCCTGTTAACGAAATAGAACAATGCAAATCGGACTATTTGATGATATTTCTGGAATCGTTTCTTTGTAGAAACTATCTTAAAACAGACTGCTTTTATCTCAAATCAGTGTTGGAGAATCAGGTGCGACTTATGGCCATCATCGTTATCAACAGTCGTAGTATCTAGGAACTCGATTTATAGATCCTGTTTTTCATTTCCTGAACATGATTTCAAACTCTTCCAATGCTCAACATTTTATCACGTCTAGCTATGCCTAAGTGCTCAAAAGTTTGGTTACAGATAGTCGTTTTAGTTTTGTGTTTATCTAGCTTTAAAGTTTGGAACATCACCTGAAATCTGTTCAAGAATATAGCAAGCACAAAACTAGAACGATCAAGACGAAGATCTCATGAGATTGTTGTCTTCTCACATCGTTCTGCTCCTCTCGATCTCAATGATCTCAACCACATCTAGTCGGGCACTCACTCGCTCACAGCAATTAATCTTCCATTTATGCCGTGACTGTACCCGTCCCAAGCAAAGCGCGTCGCCACGTCGTTCTATCCAAAGCGAACGAATCTGTGTTGGTGTTGGAACGATCAAAGATTGGCCTCCGCTCGCCTCAATTGAAACTGCGCAATTTTTTGGCAAACCGGCCAACCTCGAACGTCCCCGGAAGTTTAACCTTCCGGGGCCGGCCGACGGAGACTAGCGCATACTGATGATGATAGCACGCCTTATCGACACCGCGTTGTTGCCGTTTCGCTCGTTGTTTTTTTCTTTGCTTGTTTGCCATTCGAAACCGCACATGGTTCCACCCCTTTTTGCTGCAAATTTTGAATGTGGGCAGATAAAGCGAAGCGACGAACGACCGAGCGGGACCTCACCGATAAACAAACTACTCCATCACGCTAGTTTCAGCGGGTGTGCTCGCTGCCTTCTCGCATGGGTAAGGCAATCAAAGGGAACACAACAAATTCGCAAATTGTTATGATACTTACGCCAAGCCCACCAGGTTCCGGGTGGTATGGCCGGCCCTTATCCTGGGTGGGAGAGCGATCTAAGCCGGCTTCTCCGGCCGCAACAAGTGACAAAGAAGGGCCTGTTTTGTAGCTGTTGTTGAGGTTGTTTGTCTCACCGAATGCTGAATGGACGCGGCACGGGATTCTGCCTTCCCTTTCGCAAACAAACAAACGAACAAAAAACTTCTCGCGCGATTAGATAAAGCGCTCCCGCCGCGGCGTACGCTGCTTAGACACGCGGCCAGCGGCCGCGTACTACCACGAGGGGAGAGCGAGATAGAGAACTAGAGAACTGCGCACCACTTTGACCCAGTTTTCGCAAATCCGCGTGTTCTGCATGCTTCTCCGCCTCGCCTGCCCTCCCCGCTAGAACTCGCCTGGTGGATGCAGGAGGCAGAATGGCGGACAGACATGTTTGTTGCGTATTTAAATTGACCCACCAGTCACCTCCCCTGCCCCCAGCTGCACCCGATCTCGCTTGATTAAAGGCACAGGCACATACACACAGTTTTTAATGCTATTTGCTCATGACCAACGCAACCCGCTTGTGGTTTGCGATTGTGTGCGAGAAGACAGAAGCATTTAATCGGTTTGTTATTGTGGAGTGGAGTGAGAGAGCGAGAGAGAGAGTGATTAAGATTACGGATGGGAGATCTTCATGGGAACGGTTAGCTTTATTAGCGGGGTTTTCAATTTCTTTGCTAACTTCAGTGACAGGTTTTCTTTATGCTGATGTAAAGCACTGAATTGTAAACAAATATTACCTTAACTAATTGGAACAGTAAAATCTTATCGCTGGGTTGACGATCACTTGGGTAAGTTTGACAGAAGTCATGAGAAATGTTTGAAAACAAAATGTCCTGTTCTTCGATTGGGATTCGATTTTGGGATCGGATATGTATGCCACGAAAACCCAAATGAAATATTCTAAATTACAACAAGTAAGCTTATAAAAAGTGTCGAGTATCTGTTTGATATGACTTATGGATTGAGAAAAAATATCTGTCAGGCACTCACAGCCTGTTGACGAAATAGAACACTGAGAATCGGACTCTTTGATGATACTTCTGGAATCGTTTCTTAGTAGAATATAACTTCAAACAGGCTGCTTTAATCTCAAATCAGTGTTGGAGAATCATGTGCGACTTATGGCCATCATCGTTATCAACAGTCGTAGTATCTAGGAACTCGATTTATAGATCCTGTTTTTCATTTCCTGAACATGATTTCAAACTCTTCCAATGCTCAACATTTTATCACGTCTAGCTATGCCTAAGTGCTTAAAAGTTTGGTTACAGATAGTCGTTTTAGTTTTGTGTTTATCTAGCTTTAAAGTTTGGAACATCACCTGAAATCTGTTCAAGAATATAGCAAGCACAAAACTAGAACGATGAAGACGAAGATCTCATGAGATTTTTGTCTTCTCACATCGTTCTGCTTCTCTCGATCTCAATGATCTCAACCACATCTTGTCGGGCACTCACTCACTCACAGCAATTAATCTTCCATTTATGCCGTGACTGTACCCCTCCCAGGCAAAGCGCGTCGCCACGTCGTTCTATCCAAAGCGAACGAATCTGTGTTGGTGTCGGAACGGTCAAAGATTGGCCTCCGCTCGGCTCAATTGAAACTGCGCAATTTTTTGGCAAACCGGCCAACCTCGAACGTCCCCGGAAGTTTAACCTTCCGGGGCCGGCCGACGGAGACTAGCGCATACTGATGATGATAGCACGCCTTATCGACACCGCGTTGTTGCCGTTTCGCTCGTTGTTTTTTTTCTTTGCTTGTTTGCCATTCGAAACCGCACATGGTTCCACCCCTTTTTGCTGCAAATTTTGAATGTGGGCAGATAAAGCGAAGCGACGAACGACCGAGCGGGACCTCACCGATAAACAAACTACTCCATCACGCTAGTTTCAGCGGGTGTGCTCGCTGCCTTCTCGCATGGGTAAGGCAATCAAACGGAACACAACAAATTCGCAAATTGTTATGATACTTACGCCAAGCCCACCAGGTTCCGGGTGGTATGGCCGGCCCTTATCCTGGGTGGGAGAGCGATCTAAGCCGGCTTCTCCGGCCGCAACAAGTGACAAAGAAGGGCCTGTTTTGTAGCTGTTGTTGAGGTTGTTTGTCTCACCGAATGCTGAATGGACGCGGCACGGGATTCTGCCTTCCCTTTCGCAAACAAACAAACGAACAAAAAAAAAAGAAGCGAAGAAAAAACTTCTCGCGCGATTAGATAAAGCGCTCCCGCCGTGGCGTACGCTGCTTAGACACGCGGCCAGCGGCCGCGTACTACCACGCGGGGAGAGCGAGATAGAGAACTAGAGAACTGCGCACCACTTTGACCCACTTTTCGCAAATCCGCGTGTTCTGCATGCTTCTCCGCCTCGCCTGCCCTCCCCGCTAGAACTCGCCTGGTGGATGCAGGAGGCAGAATGGCGGACAGACATGTTTGTTGCGTATTTAAATTGACCCACCAGTCACCTCCCCTGCCCCCAGCTGCACCCGATCTCGCTTGATTAAAGGCACAGGCACATACATCAGTGTTGGAGAATCAGGTGCGACTTATGGCCATCATCGTTATCAACAGTCGTAGTATCTAGGAACTCGATTTATAGATCCTGTTTTTCATTTCCTGAACATGATTTCAAACTCTTCCAATGCTCAACATTTTATCACGTCTAGCTATGCCTAAGTGCTCAAAAGTTTGGTTACAGATAGTCGTTTTAGTTTTGTGTTTATCTAGCTTTAAAGTTTGGAACATCACCTGAAATCTGTTCAAGAATATAGCAAGCACAAAACTAGAACGATCAAGACGAAGATCTCATGAGATTGTTGTCTTCTCACATCGTTCTGCTCCTCTCGATCTCAATGATCTCAACCACATCTAGTCGGGCACTCACTCGCTCACAGCAATTAATCTTCCATTTATGCCGTGACTGTACCCGTCCCAAGCAAAGCGCGTCGCCACGTCGTTCTATCCAAAGCGAACGAATCTGTGTTGGTGTTGGAACGATCAAAGATTGGCCTCCGCTCGCCTCAATTGAAACTGCGCAATTTTTTGGCAAACCGGCCAACCTCGAACGTCCCCGGAAGTTTAACCTTCCGGGGCCGGCCGACGGAGACTAGCGCATACTGATGATGATAGCACGCCTTATCGACACCGCGTTGTTGCCGTTTCGCTCGTTGTTTTTTTCTTTGCTTGTTTGCCATTCGAAACCGCACATGGTTCCACCCCTTTTTGCTGCAAATTTTGAATGTGGGCAGATAAAGCGAAGCGACGAACGACCGAGCGGGACCTCACCGATAAACAAACTACTCCATCACGCTAGTTTCAGCGGGTGTGCTCGCTGCCTTCTCGCATGGGTAAGGCAATCAAAGGGAACACAACAAATTCGCAAATTGTTATGATACTTACGCCAAGCCCACCAGGTTCCGGGTGGTATGGCCGGCCCTTATCCTGGGTGGGAGAGCGATCCAAGCCGGCTTCTCCGGCCGCAACAAGTGACAAAGAAGGGCCTGTTTTGTAGCTGTTGTTGAGGTTGTTTGTCTCACTGAATGCTGAATGGACGCGGCACGGGATTCTGCCTTCCCTTTCGCAAACAAACAAACGAACAAAAAACTTCTCGCGCGATTAGATAAAGCGCTCCCGCCGCGGCGTACGCTGCTTAGACACGCGGCCAGCGGCCGCGTACTACCACGAGGGGAGAGCGAGATAGAGAACTAGAGAACTGCGCACCACTTTGACCCAGTTTTCGCAAATCCGCGTGTTCTGCATGCTTCTCCGCCTCGCCTGCCCTCCCCGCTAGAACTCGCCTGGTGGATGCAGGAGGCAGAATGGCGGACAGACATGTTTGTTGCGTATTTAAATTGACCCACCAGTCACCTCCCCTGCCCCCAGCTGCACCCGATCTCGCTTGATTAAAGGCACAGGCACATACACACAGTTTTTAATGCTATTTGCTCATGACCAACGCAACCCGCTTGTGGTTTGCGATTGTGTGCGAGAAGACAGAAGCATTTAATCGGTTTGTTATTGTGGAGTGGAGTGAGAGAGCGAGAGAGAGAGTGATTAAGATTACGGATGGGAGATCTTCATGGGAACGGTTAGCTTTATTAGCGGGTGATACGCGATTAACTCTTCCAATGCTCAACATTTTATCACGTCTAGCTATGCCTAAGTGCTCAAAAGTTTGGTTACAGATAGTCGTTTTAGTTTTGTGTTTATCTAGCTTTAAAGTTTGGAACATCACCTGAAATCTGTTCAAGAATATAGCAAGCACAAAACTAGAACGATCAAGACGAAGATCTCATGAGATTGTTGTCTTCTCACATCGTTCTGCTCCTCTCGATCTCAATGATCTCAACCACATCTAGTCGGGCACTCACTCGCTCACAGCAATTAATCTTCCATTTATGCCGTGACTGTACCCGTCCCAAGCAAAGCGCGTCGCCACGTCGTTCTATCCAAAGCGAACGAATCTGTGTTGGTGTCGGAACGGTCAAAGATTGGCCTCCGCTCGGCTCAATTGAAACTGCGCAATTTTTTGGCAAACCGGCCAACCTCGAACGTCCCCGGAAGTTTAACCTTCCGGGGCCGGCCGACGGAGACTAGCGCATACTGATGATGATAGCACGCCTTATCGACACCGCGTTGTTGCCGTTTCGCTCGTTGTTTTTTTCTTTGCTTGTTTGCCATTCGAAACCGCACATGGTTCCACCCCTTTTTGCTGCAAATTTTGAATGTGGGCAGATAAAGCGAAGCGACGAACGACCGAGCGGGACCTCACCGATAAACAAACTACTCCATCACGCTAGTTTCAGCGGGTGTGCTCGCTGCCTTCTCGCATGGGTAAGGCAATCAAAGGGAACACAACAAATTCGCAAATTGTTATGATACTTACGCCAAGCCCACCAGGTTCCGGGTGGTATGGCCGGCCCTTATCCTGGGTGGGAGAGCGATCTAAGCCGGCTTCTCCGGCCGCAACAAGTGACAAAGAAGGGCCTGTTTTGTAGCTGTTGTTGAGGTTGTTTGTCTCACCGAATGCTGAATGGACGCGGCACGGGATTCTGCCTTCCCTTTCGCAAACAAACAAACGAACAAAAAAAAAAGAAGCGAAGAAAAAACTTCTCGCGCGATTAGATAAAGCGCTCCCGCCGTGGCGTACGCTGCTTAGACACGCGGCCAGCGGCCGCGTACTACCACGCGGGGAGAGCGAGATAGAGAACTAGAGAACTGCGCACCACTTTGACCCACTTTTCGCAAATCCGCGTGTTCTGCATGCTTCTCCGCCTCGCCTGCCCTCCCCGCTAGAACTCGCCTGGTGGATGCAGGAGGCAGAATGGCGGACAGACATGTTTGTTGCGTATTTAAATTGACCCACCAGTCACCTCCCCTGCCCCCAGCTGCACCCGATCTCGCTTGATTAAAGGCACATACACACACAGTTTTTAATGCTATTTGCTCATGACCAACGCAACCCGCTTGTGGTTTGCGATTGTGTGCGAGAAGACAGAAGCATTTAATCGGTTTGTTATTGTGGAGTGGAGTGAGAGAGCGAGAGAGAGAGTGATTAAGATTACGGATGGGAGATCTTCATGGGAACGGTTAGCTTTATTAGCGGGTGATACGCGATTCTAATGCTGCTTTAATGTACTTTCTTCGTCTATTCTTTTCTCCTTTCATTTTACAGATTTTTTAGTCAATATATCCTATCTCTTATCCTATTTCTTTTGTTTTATCTGATTTTATTTGGATTAATTAATTCCGATTTTATTTAGGTATATTTAATTAACAATTTATATATTTTGATTTATGTTAATTAGTTTCCATAAAACAAATAGTCATATTATAATCATATGGTTATGTTATTGCAATTATGACACTAAGCAATTGCCTGAATATCTCAGTTTAGCTTCTTCGAGACTAGATAGGTGTTTGAGGTCATTTTCAATCCAAGAGATGTCATAAAGCCTGATAAGATGTTTAGAGGCTTCACCCATTGCCATATTACCTATAAAATCGGATTTTATGTCATATATGGTATGGTATGTTGTAAATGTTTCGAGATGGAGGTTCTGCTGGTTTATGGCGGAGAAACCTTACGGTCTATGAAGGCTCTGATGTTTGACCCTCCACTTATAGTTGTACTTCTAAAGTTTTTATAAGAACTTCATGATTTAATCTATCAGGATTTGGATACGCCATATATTTTTCCAGAAAATG
>KZ072266.1:81753-106918 GCA_002091845.1 Anopheles cracens
CATCGACCCAATCGATGCGGTGCGATTATCTACCGCAACGGATGGCGGATCGCATCGGCCAATGGAGTGCAATGGCTGATCGAAATTACGAAGGCATTTGCATTCGCACCAGCAGGCTACTTTACGACCGTGTCGAGTCGAGCCTCTGCCGGCGAAACAATCGACGCAGAGTTCGGCTTTAATCATGTCGTTAGAGAGCAATTTGCTTGTTCCGGGAACGCATCGGCCGGCTCCGAACAAAGGGCCGATCTTTAATCTCACCACGAGGGCTGTAAAACCTTATCAGTCAGCCCTGTGCTGCTGCTTTCGCACAAACACATCCTTCACATGCACACACACACACACAGGCGGAGGTGTGGCCCTGGCGTCGTTTGTTGTGGAAAAATCGATTTTCCCCGAAACCGAAGCAAACATACACACGACCCCCGGTGACAGCCCCAAACTCCCATTGGACGGCGCGTACCCTTTAAACCCGCTCGCCACTTGTATCTGCTCGCTTCCATAATTAAAATCCTATCACGTGTCAGCACTTTACGACGGTGGAGAGACCTTTCTCGGGGACGAATTCCTCCGTACACCGGAAATCTTACACCATCTCGCAAAACCTTCACTTTTACGACCCGATCCGTCATCGATCCCTCTTCCGGGTGTGGTTTATAGCTGCACCGGCAAAACTCACCACGACACACGAAACAACGCTCCGGTGGGATTTAATGAAATCGTCTCGCTTGTTGGCTCCCCACCATGGAAGGAGATTGGGTGGAAAATGATTAGAAAGAGACAGACCGCGCGTGCGATAAGATAAAGGTATGTTTTTTTTTTGGGCGTTTTCCTCGGCCCACCCCAAAACAAAGGACCCACACGAAGGCATTTGCATTCGCACCAGCAGGCTACTTTACGACCGTGTCGAGTCGAGCCTCTGCCGGCGAAACAATCGACGCAGAGTTCGGCTTTAATCATGTCGTTAGAGAGCAATTTGCTTGTTCCGGGAACGCATCGGCCGGCTCCGAACAAAGGGCCGATCTTTAATCTCACCACGAGGGCTGTAAAACCTTATCAGTCAGCCCTGTGCTGCTGCTTTCGCACAAACACATCCTTCACATGCACACACACACACACAGGCGGAGGTGTGGCCCTGGCGTCGTTTGTTGTGGAAAAATCGATTTTCCCCGAAACCGAAGCAAACATACACACGACCCCCGGTGAACCGATAACGATCGCCATGGGAAAAGTTTGTCATAAAAATTGAAATCCACACCATTTACCACGCGCGTTCATATGTTTGTGTGCGTGTGTGTGTTTTTGGGGGGAGCAGATGTGGCTTTCCTATACCGGAAAATGTAAGGAGAGAGACAAAAAACACCCTACGCCAGAAGCATTTGCCAAACGACGCAAGGTGGTAATGAAAATGAATGTCCTGGCAGTTATGGCGCTGCCACTTTAAACCGTAACCCGTTCACCGTCCACAATGGTGCGATTAGGATACGGTCCGAAAATGAAAAAGAAAGCCTCAATGACTTGTTCACACACGCAAACACTCCGGGCGCTTGAAGCATGTGATTTAAGCCGATGTTTTCCAGCACAAGCGACCGTAAACGTGGCCACATTCTGAAGATGAATATCTCCACTCCGCCGTCCACCGTTCTGGTGCCAAAATGCTCTCCAGTGAGTTGGCCCTGTTACCGTCTGTCCACAGCTCGCCATGGCCTGTTCCGTATCGCTCCAGAAGTTTTTCTTTATCTCGCTGCCTCTTCCGTCGGCCATATCGCGCCCTTCATCGCACTCCCTCTCACTCGTTCGCTCATCGTTTTATCTAAGCCCACTTCACTGTCACAATATTTGCCATTCAATTTCCTGTGCAAACATACGGCCATATTCCTCTGACAAACACTCACACACACACACGCACGCACACATCCCTTTCGCTTTCTCGTGAATCGTCCTGCCGTGCTCGTTATCCCAATCCCAACCCGTGCTGGTTGGTGTCTTTCGATACATTTATCAAACTTTTGGGAATGAGCGGCGTTTGATGGCTGGTTAAAGGCGAGGAAGCGAAATGTCAAATTGGTTGTTTCCAGACCGGTTGTTCGCTTAGAAGATTGTGACGACTCCGGGGGTGGTTTATATTTTTCGCCCGGATGGTACAGCTGATAAGGGGAGAAACCGTAGTTGAAAGGAAGATGTATATCTGTTGTTTCAAAATATTTAACCACCAATTTTTGTAAAATTGTCTTATGTTTTGCAATGAAACATGTTTCACAGCTGGAATCACAATAAAAACATTTTCTTATATGACGGTTGGATCATTGTTTGCTTTGGGGTTTGTTTCTCTTTGTCACTCTGTATGCTTTATTTTGTTTTAGGTTCCTCGTTTGAGCTTGTTGTCATTTTTTATCATTTATTTGTATTGCATCTCTTGGGTTTGTGTTTTGCTCAATCGAACATTTTTTCCATATATGCATTATGTTTATTTCAACAAATTAACTATAAACAAACTTATCTTTTTCAGCTATTTGTCTGTATGGCTTCGTTTATATTTCGTTTTGATACTTCTACTTCGAACCTTTTTGCTCTGTTGTATTCACTTGTTTCACTCTATTGTCTTAATATCCAACTTCTCTATTATCATATTACTACCTACTTCTTTTTGGTACTGCTACTGTTACTGTGTTACTGTAGTGTTGTGGTACTGATAATTGATGTTTAAATGTTTCGAGAACAATTATTTATTTTAAATTTTAGATACCAACTGTAAGCCTAAAAACTCGTAAAAATTAATTACATTAAAGAGAATTATTATATCAATTATCTTATTCATGTGTTTCAAGCAAATCCACAATGAGAACACTTGGCAAACTCTGTTTGTGGGCTTGGTTTTGCTCAAAGAATCATCCGTACATGCACGAGGAACGAGGAAGTGGAAGATTATATTCCATGACATTTAACACCAATCACACCCCACTTCCGATAGCGTCACTGACAGTTGACAGATAGTGCGACCGCATGGTTGTTTTCGTTCCGCGTTGCCTGTCCGACACTATCGCTCCCTCCACGATACCGCTCGCACCGTTTGCCGAAAACCCATCACTGCTCCTGTAGCAACCAAAGAAGCAGGCGGCAGATAGGAAAAGACAACGACCTTGACGCCAAGCTGCCTGACAGTTTGCCAAAGTGTTGTTTTGATCGTCAGCGCCATGTGTGCGGCGGCGGGTGCGGACGCACTCAGTCAACAAGCCTCCACCGAAATGCTCCACTCACTTACACACTGACACCCATCGACGCGTCGGAGGACGTACGTGACGAGCCCCACATCGGCCCACAACCACCAACACACATGCAAGCGCAGTTTTCGCTTGCAAAACAACCCCCATCGCCCTCCATTACTAATCGCCTCGAGTGTGTATGTTTGCTCGAAAGGAAAAGAGAAACAATAAAATTGTCTTATGTTTTGCAATGAAACATGTTTCACAGCTGGAATCACAATAAAAACATTTTCTTATATGACGGTTGGCTCATTGTTTGCTTTGGTTTTTGTTTCTCTTTGTCACTTTGTATGCTTTATTTTGTTTTAGGTTCCTCGTTTGAGCTTGTTGTCATTTTTTATCATTTATTTGTATTGCATCTCTTGGGTTTGTGTTTTGCTCAATCGAACATTTTTTCCATATATGCATTATGTTTATTTCAACAAATTAACTATAAACAAACTTATCTTTTTCAGCTATTTGTCTGTATGGCTTCGTTTATATTTCGTTTTGATACTTCTACTTCGAACCTTTTTGCTCTGTTGTATTCACTTGTTTCACTCTATTGTCTTAATATCCAACTTCTCTATTATCATATTACTACCTACTTCTTTTTGGTACTGCTACTGTTACTGTGTTACTGTAGTGTTGTGGTACTGATAATTGATGTTTAAATGTTTCGAGAACAATTATTTATTTTAAATTTTAGATACCAACTGTAAGCCTAAAAACTCGTAAAAATTAATTACATTAAAGAGAATTATTATATCAATTATCTTATTCATGTGTTTCAAGCAAATCCACAATGAGAACACTTGGCAAACTCTGTTTGTGGGCTTGGTTTTGCTCAAAGAATCATCCGTACATGCACGAGGAACGAGGAAGTGGAAGATTATATTCCATGACATTTAACACCAATCACACCCCACTTCCGATAGCGTCACTGACAGTTGACAGATAGTGCGACCGCATGGTTGTTTTCGTTCCGCGTTGCCTGTCCGACACTATCGCTCCCTCCACGATACCGCTCGCACCGTTTGCCGAAAACCCATCACTGCTCCTGTAGCAACCAAAGAAGCAGGCGGCAGATAGGAAAAGACAACGACCTTGACGCCAAGCTGCCTGACAGTTTGCCAAAGTGTTGTTTTGATCGTCAGCGCCATGTGTGCGGCGGCGGGTGCGGACGCACTCAGTCAACAAGCCTCCACCGAAATGCTCCGCTCACTTACACACTGACACCCATCGACGCGTCGGAGGACGTACGTGACGAGCCCCACATCGGCCCACAACCACCAACACACATGCAAGCGCAGTTTTCGCTTGCAAAACAACCCCCATCGCCCTCCATTACTAATCGCCTCGAGTGTGTATGTTTGCTCGAAAGGAAAAGAGAAACAACAAGACACAGGGTGTGCAGAGCGACAAAAAAAACAACGCCGCATTATTCTGCCGGCTTAAAATTACCCACACAAGTGAACGGTCGAATCAACGCTCCATCATCATACAGCTGATAAGGGGAGAAACCGTAGTTGAAAGGAAGATGTATATCTGTTGTTTCAAAATATTTAACCACCAATTTTTGTGAAATTGTCTTATGTTTTGCAATGAAACATGTTTCACAGCTGGAATCACAATAAAAACATTTTCTTATATGACGGTTGGATCATTGTTTGCTTTGGGGTTTGTTTCTCTTTGTCACTCTGTATGCTTTATTTTGTTTTAGGTTCCTCGTTTGAGCTTGTTGTCATTTTTTATCATTTATTTATATTGTATCTCTTGAGGTTGTGTTTTGCTCAATCATGTTTTCATATATACCTGATATTTACTTCAACAAATTAACTATAAACAAACTTATCTTTTTCGGCTATTTGTCTGTATGGCTTCGGTTATATTTCGTTTTGATACTTCTACTTCGAACCTTTTTGCTCTGTTGCATTCGCTTATTTCACTCTATTTATCTGTATTTATCTCTATTTATCTCTCTCTGTATTGTCTTAATATTCAACTTCTATATTATCATATTACTACCTACTTCTTTCTAGTACTGTTTCTGTTGTCATCTTACTGTAGTACTGTGGTACTGATAATTGTTGTTTAAAATCTAACATGAACAATTAATTATTTAAACTTTTAAATACCAACTGTAATGTAAACCTAAAAACTCGTAAAAATTAATTACATTAAAGTAAATTATTATATCAAATATCTTATTCATGTGTCTCAAGCAAATCCACAATGAGAACACTTGGCAAACTCTGTTTGTGGGCCTGGTTTTGCTCAAAGAATCATCCGTACATGCACGAGGAACGAGGAAGTGGAAGATTATATTCCATGACATTTAACACCAATCACACCCCACTTCCGATAGCGTCACTGACAGTTGACAGATAGTGCGACCGCATGGTTGTTTTCGTTCCGCGTTGCCTGTCCGACACTATCGCTCCCTCCACGATACCGCTCGCACCGTTTGCCGAAAACCCATCACTGCTCCTGTAGCAACCAAAGAAGCAGGCGGCAGATAGGAAAAGACAACGACCTTGACGCCAAGCTGCCTGACAGTTTGCCAAAGTGTTGTTTTGATCGTCAGCGCCATGTGTGCGGCGGCGGGTGCGGACGCACTCAGTCAACAAGCCTCCACCGAAATGCTCCGCTCACTTACACACTGACACCCATCGACGCGTCGGAGGACGTACGTGACGAGCCCCACATCGGCCCACAACCACCAACACACATGCAAGCGCAGTTTTCGCTTGCAAAACAACCCCCATCGCCCTCCATTACTAATCGCCTCGAGTGTGTATGTTTGCTCGAAAGGAAAAGAGAAACAACAAGACACAGGGTGTGCAGAGCGACAAAAAAAACAACGCCGCATTATTCTGCCGGCTTAAAATTACCCACACAAGTGAACGGTCGAATCAACGCTCCATCATCGACGAATTCCTCCGTACACCGGAAATCTTACACCATCTCGCAAAACCTTCACTTTTACGACCCGATCCGTCATCGATCCCTCTTCCGGGTGTGGTTTATAGCTGCACCGGCAAAACTCACCACGACACACGAAACAACGCTCCGGTGGGATTTAATGAAATCGTCTCGCTTGTTCGCTCCCCACGATGGAAAATATTTTACAAAAAAAAACACAAGAAGCACCAGGCGTCTCCATTTGCCTCGTGGCGGGAGATTGGTTGGAAAATGATTAGAAAGAGACAGACCGCGCGTGCGATAAGATAAAGGTATGTTTTTTTTTTGGGCGTTTTCCTCGGCCCACCCCAAAACAAAGGACCCACACGAAGGCATTTGCATTCGCACCAGCAGGCTACTTTACGACCGTGTCGAGTCGAGCCTCTGCCGGCGAAACAATCGACGCAGCGTTTAATCATGTCGTTAGAGAGCAATTTGCTTGTTCCTGGAACGCATCGGCCGGCTCCGAACAAAGGGCCGATCTTTAATCTCACCACGAGGGCTGTAAAACCTTATCAGTCAGCCCGGTGCTGCTACTTTCGCACAAACCCATCCTTCACATGCACACACACACACACAGGCGGAGGTGTGGCCCTGGCGTCGTTTGTTGTGGAAAAATCGATTTTCCCCGAAACCGAAGCAAACATACACACGACCCCCGGTGAACCGATAACGATCGCCATGGGAAAAGTTTGTCATAAAAATTGAAATCCACACCATTTACCACGCGCGTTCATATGTTTGTGTGCGTGTGAGTTTTTCGGGGGAGCAGATGTGGCTTTCCTATACCGGAAAATGTAAGGAGAGAGACAAAAAACACCCTACGCCAGAAGCATTTGCCAAACGACGCAAGGTGGTAATGAAAATGAATGTCCTAGCAGTTATGGCGCTGCCACTTTAAACCGTAACCCGTTCACCGTCCACAATGGTGCGATTAGGATACGGTCCGAAAATGAAAAAGAAAGCCTCAATGACTTGTTCACACACGCAAACACTCCGGGCGCTTGAAGCATGTGATTTAAGCCGATGTTTTCCAGCACAAGCGACCGTAAACGTGGCCACATTCTGAAGATGAATATCTCCACTCCGCCGTCCACCGTTCTGGTGCCAAAATGCTCTCCAGTGAGTTGGCCCTGTTACCGTCTGTCCACAGCTCGCCATGGCCTGTTCCGTATCGCTCCAGAAGTTTTTCTTTATCTCGCTGCCTCTTCCGTCGGCCATATCGCGCCCTTCATCGCACTCCCTCTCACTCGTTCGCTCATCGTTTTATCTAAGCCCACTTCACTGTCACAATATTTGCCATTCAATTTCCTGTGCAAACATACGGCCATATTCCTCTGACAAACACTCACACACACACGCACGCACACATCCCTTTCGCTTTCTCGTGAATCGTCCTGCCGTGCTCGTTATCCCAATCCCAACCCGTGCTGGTTGGTGTCTTTCGATACATTTATCAAACTTTTGGGAATGAGCGGCGTTTGATGGCTGGTTAAAGGCGAGGACCTCCTGCATCCACCAGGCGAGTTCTAGCGGGGAGGGCAGGCGAGGCGGAGAAGCATGCAGAACACGCGGATTTGCGAAAACTGGGTCAAAGTGGTGCGCAGTTCTCTAGTTCTCTATCTCGCTCTCCCCTCGTGGTAGTACGCGGCCGCTGGCCGCGTGTCTAAGCAGCGTACGCCGCGGCGGGAGCGCTTTATCTAATCGCGCGAGAAGTTTTTTGTTCGTTTGTTTGTTTGCGAAAGGGAAGGCAGAATCCCGTGCCGCGTCCATTCAGCATTCAGTGAGACAAACAACCTCAACAACAGCTACAAAACAGGCCCTTCTTTGTCACTTGTTGCGGCCGGAGAAGCCGGCTTGGATCGCTCTCCCACCCAGGATAAGGGCCGGCCATACCACCCGGAACCTGGTGGGCTTGGCGTAAGTATCATAACAATTTGCGAATTTGTTGTGTTCCCTTTGATTGCCTTACCCTGTCATAATTGCAATAACATAACCATATGATTATAATATGACTATTTGTTTTATGGAAACTAATTAACATAAATCAAAATAAATAAATTGTTAATTAAATATACCTAAATGAAATCGGAATTAATTAATCCAAATAAAATCAGGTAAAACAAAAGAAATAGGATAAGAGATATGATATATTGACTAAAAAATCTGTAAAATGAAAGGAGAAAAGAATAGACGAAGAAAGTACATTAAAGCAGCATTAGAATCGCGTATCACCCGCTAATAAAGCTAACCGTTCCCATGAAGATCTCCCATCCGTAATCTTAATCACTCTCTCTCTCGCTCTCTCACTCCACTCCACAATAACAAACCGATTAAATGCTTCTATCTTCTCGCACACAATCGCAAACCACAAGCGGGTTGCGTTGGTCATGAGCAAATAGCATTAAAAACTGTGTGTATGTGCCTGTGCCTTTAATCAAGCGAGATCGGGTGCAGCTGGGGGCAGGGGAGGTGACTGGTGGGTCAATTTAAATACGCAACAAACATGTCTGTCCGCCATTCTGCCTCCTGCATCCACCAGGCGAGTTCTAGCGGGGAGGGCAGGCGAGGCGGAGAAGCATGCAGAACACGCGGATTTGCGAAAAGTGGGTCAAAGTGGTGCGCAGTTCTCTAGTTCTCTATCTCGCTCTCCCCGCGTGGTAGTACGCGGCCGCTGGCCGCGTGTCTAAGCAGCGTACGCCACGGCGGGAGCGCTTTATCTAATCGCGCGAGAAGTTTTTTCTTCGCTTCTTTTTTTTTTGTTCGTTTGTTTGTTTGCGAAAGGGAAGGCAGAATCCCGTGCCGCGGTAGTTGCCCATTGTCAGCCAAAAACCACAACTCTCCGAGCGGGATCCTATCCCTGTCGGAGTTTCCTTTGCGGTGCCGCGGAAAACGCGGCGAATTATTGCACGAACGAAGATTAATAATTTAACTTTATTAGCGGCAGGAGTGCCGTTTGCCTGGCGCTACCTTTCCACGTGTTCGGTTCGTTAACTCGCACGCTCGCAAGCTTACGGGTCGCAGAAGTAATAACGATGCGGGTGAGCCCGTGCCTCTTTTAAGAATGGCACGAGAGGGGCGAAAGCGAATTTTCAAACAAACTTCCCTCCAGACAGCGATCCCTATCCCTACACACACATGCAATATGGGCGAAAAGCCTCCAAATTGAAAACAAATGGGCTTTAAATTCAAATTGCAGTCTCCAAACGACAGTTAAACGATGTCCCAAAGCCAAATGACCTTCTCCAGTACTAAAAATTTATGCCAATTGTGATCGAAAGCGATGCTTTCATTACTTTAATAGTGTTTTCCGTCATCAAAAATCGGTTGTGTGTGAGAAATACACGCTGACTCATCATCATAAAGGCACTTCGATTTCGGATGATCGTAAACCCCACGCGAACTCGTGTCCGCGTGATTATTTCCCGGCCAGAACGACACTCTGCCCTTTCGCCATCCACCGAACAAAGCTTCCTAAGGATACGAAAAGGACATTAAAAAAAACCGCCGTACCAAAAAACACTAATTAGAACTCCGCACATAGCGCTCATAAAATCGAACGATCGCTGGCAATTGTTTTACGATCCAAACATCACAATAAAGCGCTCGCTCATTAAAATTCGCGGACGAGGAACGCCTGTGATGACAGAACGTTTACACACCGTCGCGTTTGAAGACGATATTCCATCGTTAAATACGAATTACTGCGGCACGTAGCGGCGCCTGCTACGCCGACCCACTCCGAACAAATGTCATTAGTACATTTAGTGCGGTCGCAGTAAGCGAACTTCAATTTAAATAAGCACCTCAACTCAACATCCCAACACCGCCCGAAAGCCGCATTCTTCGGAGTTCTCTGACGGGGCTGAATTTTCGCGCCGGCAGATTAACAATCGTTCTAGTTTTGTGCTTGCTATATTCTTGAACAGATTTCAGGTGATGTTCCAAACTTTAAAGCTAGATAAACACAAAACTAAAACGACTATCTGTAACCAAACTTTTAAGCACTTAGGCATAGCTAGACGTGATAAAATGTTGAGCATTGGAAGAGTTTGAAATCATGTTCAGGAAATGAAAAACAGGATCTATAAATCGAGTTCCTAGATACTACGACTGTTGATAACGATGATGGCCATAAGTCGCACAGATCGCTCTCCCACCCAGGATAAGGGCCGGCCATACCACCCGGAACCTGGTGGGCTTGGCGTAAGTATCATAACAATTTGCGAATTTGTTGTGTTCCCTTTGATTGCCTTACCCATGCGAGAAGGCAGCGAGCACACCCGCTGAAACTAGCGTGATGGAGTAGTTTGTTTATCGGTGAGGTCCCGCTCGGTCGTTCGTCGCTTCGCTTTATCTGCCCACATTCAAAATTTGCAGCAAAAAGGGGTGGAACCATGTGCGGTTTCGAATGGCAAACAAGCAAAGAAAAAAAAGAGATAAATTTGGAATATCGTTAATGGAATTGAACGTCGCTTTCGCCGCACCGCACGAGCTAAGACGCTTGCGGAATGTTCCGCCCGCCCGGTCAGACACTAAGACGTTTGCGGCGACGACAGACGTTTCAGGACGCACACTAATGTCACGCGCACAAGGAACTGTGACGCCGGGAATTAGGCGACCTGCCCTTTCTCCGCCTTGCTGGTGTGGACTTCGCAAAAAAGAATAAATAGATCGTTCTGCAGATAAATTGTTCCGTTTTGTGTGTGTTCTTTTCAGCTTCTTTCTTCCCAATTCTTCCTGCACAGAGAAGTACAGCTTTAAGAAAAAGTGAGCCCATCAACGCAGAATCATATCGCAATAAATCAGATTTAATATTTCATGAAAACGACATGTGCCACCGGTTGGCACCGCACACCCACATACGCAGCCGGACGAAGGTTCCCCAACCTGTTTCGGTGCTTTGTTCCTCGACTTCTTCGCCACTTTCTCCCGAGCGGGTGGCGCGGACGAGCCGGCAGGATTGATGTAATAACGGTGGAATTTATGAGCGCTAAAGATGGTTGTGATAAGCGTTCCGTTCGTTTAAGTTGAAGTACTACCGCAGCTGTAGTCTCGCTGTGTGTGTATGTGTATGAGTCCGTATTGCTGCTGCGACTGCCAGGGAGTCCTTCTACCGGATGATGTTAAAAATCATCAAGAATACGAAACGAAACGAACAAATTCTTGCCGTGCTTACTGTACGGATGTCTGTGTGAAAGGGCCGTACCACCACCACACCTTGAGCAGGGTGTGTTTCCGTTCCGAGACGCAAGAAAAAGCGTGCCGAAATGGGAGCAGAAATAAGCGGAAAGCATTCGTACCAAACCAGACCGGAACCCAAAATGAGGAACATCTTTACGTGTGCGTTTTTTTTTTCTCTGACTCTCTCTCTCTCTCTTTTGATCCTTCGCGTTTTTCCAAGAAGTAGAAATTTGAAGTTGTATTTGGCGTTGGATGGGTTGTTTCGTTCAGGAAGGGGGAGATATTTTTAGCTGCCGCAAGTGAATACGCTGGGAATATAGTGCTTTTCGGGGAAGTCGTATTAAATTGACACATGAAAAGGATGGGTGCGATTAATGTTACTTATTTTACGGCATGACTTAGGAGCCTGGGTCTGGAAAAGGAGGTCATTTGTGCTTTCGCTCAAGATCACATTAGGATTCTGAAGAATTTTTACGATTTCTGACTTCGCTTTTGGCCGAGAGGCGAAGAAAAGTTTTCAAAGAATCACGCTCGGATACACGCATGGACGATTCGACAAAGAAAATCCGATGGCTAAATACTAATGTTAATTCGGGTTGAGTTATCTAAAGATTGTAGAGCCTCCGTAGATCCACAATACTTTCAGGGTTTATTCATCTCAAAAGTGTCAATGTTTAAAATAAAGCTGATCAGGTTCATTTGATTGGATCTTCATTATTAAGTTATATAATAAACTAGTACCTACTTCAAACTTCTTTTTAGAAACTTGTTGTCAACTCAGCAAACAAGTTGTCCACTAAGAGCAGTTGTCATTTTCTCCAGATGACAGCTGTCAATGCTCAAGTGCATACACGCATTATTTGCATTACACGCACACCATCAAACTATCGAACTTCACTGATACTTAACCTCAGCTCATCTGCACCGCCTTTAATCAGTGCCAACATCTGTTTTCTTTATTAAAGAGAGGACGCACACTCTGCACCAGTGCGGTGTCCTGAAATAGCAACGTCCGCTCGTATAACGCCCTAACTTCTAGCCGTCAAAAATCGCTCCCGTGGCCTTGGACGGGGACGGGGATCCTAAAAATATGAGCATTAAAAATTATGGTCTATCAAATGAAAGCGATGCGATTGCTAGGTGCCTGCTGGTACGAACGGCACAGTCCCCATAGCAACGGTTGCGATGATGCTGCGCTCACTGCTGCGTCCCATTCCCCAGCGTGGGGTCGGATGTTTCGTGCTTTACGTTGGTGTTCCGCGGTGCCCCGAAGTCACACTCTGTTCGTTTTCCGGCCGACCCCTCGCGCCAAACGACGGTGAGGCGAAAGGGAGTCGATTTGTGACAGATTCCAGTTGGACTTTTTCTTCTTCTGCTTCTCCCGGTTTGCTTTCACCGGCACGAGGACGAATGCGATAAATTTATCATTAAACGTATAGGAAATGGAAAAACCTGCTCCATGCTCCACGCGACGGCCAAACTTCCCTTGAATGGGACAAGGGGACTTTCCTTCGTCGTCTTCCCAATCAGATGTTGTGCGGGGCGCACTGTTGCTCCCCATCAGTCTTCCCGATGCGATGTGTCGTACGGGTTCGGGTTTTGGGTCGCTGCCGGAAACGGTGGCAACGACGACGACGACGGCGACGGGAGACCACCAGGACGAGACCCCATTAGTTGCAGGACATTAATTTCCTTCTCGAAGCATTATTTATCAATAGGGCGCGAGCTCGCACCGGGTCCGGCCAGCGAGAATTCGGGAAGGACTTTATTTCCGTTTTGCTGAACGCCACGGAAAGTATGTGAGAGTTGTTCGAGAGCGATGGAATGAAGGTGTTTCCGTTTAAGGTGATAGCGAATATAGCAAATATGAGGGATAAAGTCGCATTTTGTGAATAGTGTTCTGTAAAGTGTTTTATATTCTGAGTACCGCTTATGCCTTCTGACTTCAAAAAGGACCATTCTTAAATCCTTGATTCGAGTCATGGCTCCAGTCTGTACGGGATTCGCACCTCCGATGTGTGTTGTAGGAAGCAGTGCATAGTCCAGGTACTCTAAGGTGCCGGGCCATAAGATAAGAGTTATATTCGCTCCTGGTTTGTGCGGTCGTGCCGTTCGTTGTCAACTTAAAGCCTCAACATATTCAATATAATCCAAATTCCTTCAAAATAATTTGTTTTACTTTTTATTGGAAATAATTTTCATAAAGAAAAGAACATAGAAAGAACCATTTTCCCTTTTTTTTCTCTGTTCCAAACGAAAGTAAATTTCGAATAGAACTTAGCTTCCATATTTTCAAGCAAATTTTACACATTCTTCTAGTCTCCCGTCGACACTCTCCCACACGGTAGACATTCAATTGAAAGCGAAATGGGAGCAGAAATGAGCGGAAAGCATTCGTACCAAACCAGACCGGAACCCAAAATGAGGAACATCTTTACGTGTGCGCTTTTTTTTTTCTCACACTCTCTCTCTCTCTCTCTCTCTCTTGATCCTTCGCGTTTTTCCAAGAAGTAGAAATTTGAAGTTGTATTTGGCGTTGGATGGGTTGTTTCGTTCAGGAAGGGGGAGATATTTTTAGCTGCCGCAAGCGAATACGCTGGGAATATTGTGCTTTTCGGGGAAGCCGTATTAAATTGACACATGAAAAGGATGGGTGCGATTAATGTTACATATTTTACGGCATGACTAAGGAGCCTGGGTCTGGAATAGGAGGTCATTTGTGCTTTCGCACAAGATCACACTAGGATTCTGAAGAATTTTTACGGTTTCTGACTTCGTTTTTGGCCGAGACTCGAAGAAAAGCTTTCAAAGAATCACGCTCGGTTACACGCATGTACGATTCGACAAAGAGAAATGTTGCCGATGGCTAAATACTAATGTTAATTCACGTTGAGTTATCTGAAGATTGTAGAGCCTCCGTATATCCACAATACTTTCAGGGTTTATTCATGTCAAAAGTGTCAATGTTTAAAATAAAGCTGATCAGGTTCATTTGATTGAATCTTCATTATTAAGTTATATAATAAACTAGTACCTACTTCAAACTTCTTTTTAGAAACTTGTTGTCAACTCAGCAAAGAAGTTGTCCACTAAGAGCAGTTGTCATTTTCTCCAGATGACAGCTGTCAACGCTCAAGTGCATACATGCATTATTTGCATTACACGCACACCATCAAACTATCGAACTTCACTGATACTTAACCTCATCTGCGCTGCCTTTAATCAGTGCCAACATCTGTTTTCTTTATTAAAGAGAGCCCGCACACTCTGCACCAGTGCGGTGTCCTGAAATAGCAACGTCCGCTCGTATAACGCCCTAACTTCTAGCCGTCAAAAATCGCCCTCCAGGCTTGGTCGGACGGTGTCTCTTTTGTGAGGTGGCAGGATTCATTCCGGAAAGAAAATGAAGAACGACCGGCAGGAAGATTGTCAATAATCACCTTTCGTACCTTCGGCGTTCCCTGTGCGCGAAGAAAATCCCTTAAAAATGAAGCAAAATGAACAAGAATGTCAACCAAACAAAACGACAAAAAGAAGACACCGAAATATTCGTCCCGCACGCACGGAAGACAACGCCCACCCACCCGCGAAGGACACCGAATGGCGCCCCTCGCCCGTATCAATTTAGTATCGCTTTCATTGCGTTTCGTGGCTCGTGCGGACGAAAGTGGAAACCGCCAGACGCGCAGCTTTGACTGCTTTTAAATTAAAGAACGACATCGGTCGCTTCGAGTCTTACACACACGCCACAGAATGGCATAAATTGTATTTTTATTTATTATTAAAAAGCCGCCGGATCGGCTCCATCCCGGTGACAGCACGGAAGGTGAAGGCCCGTTCTTGGCGCCGTGCTCATATTTCATGCGGTTAATTCTGCACGTGACACACTGGAGCGATACCCGGGAGAGGGGGCAGGCGAGCGTGAGTGATATGATAAAATTGTGCTGTTCCCTTCGCTATTCGCGCGAGGTACCTTTTCGGGTCGAAATTGGCTCCCCGGAGGCTCTCCCCTCATTATTGCCGATTTTCTGTGCCCGGAAAGTGATTCCGGGAGTTTAAATGTCGTTCATCTTCGTTCGCTCCGGTCGGAGTGGGGAGGAGGAAGCGATTCGATTCTGATTTTGGCATAAAAGGTGTAATGTGATTTGCGTACGCTGAGCCGCGCATGCAGGAGAGAGAGAGAGAGTGGGAAATTGAATTACGTTCGCGTGCGCAAGAGAGTGGGGAAAGCATTAGCGATGCGTTTCGAAGAAACTTTATTGTTCATTTTTATCAACATTTGGGATTTCTATTTTTTTTTATTTTCCCCACCACCACACAATTCAACTTTCCAATCTTTCCGGCTAACTTCCGGGTATCGAAAAATCCACTTTCTCTCCTGCTCACCCTGCATCACCGTGCGCGGAGGGGGGGCGGAGACCCCACGAACCTGTTGCCATCTCCTTCGTGCTCGAGCGAGAAGCACACGGATCCGGAAATAGCTCCCATGTTGCAAAATAACACCGACCAAGAGGAAGAAAAAGAACATCATCCCATCTCGAGAACGTGACAAAGAACACCCCATCCCGGGCCCGAAGCGAACTGCTCGATTCGAGCGGTTTGGAGCCGACAAGACCCGAAGTGGAAAGTGGGCCCGTCAACGACCCGCACGCTCTCTCAGCTGATCGGTGCGGCTCCACTTTTCCTTTCGACGGGGTAACAAATGGCGAACGGGAAAAAAACGCTTGAACGGTGTGGAAAACATTTCGAAGCGTGGATATAAATTAAGCACTACCGCGCGCTACGCGCTTCTGGCACGAGTGCGGAGCGTCAAAGTTGGTCCTTTTCGCGCAATGGAGCTTGAGTAACGGCAGCGCGGAGCACGAGAGCGCACCATTTTGGAAATGGGAAAACTCTAAAATCAAATGGATTAGATCGTGAGTGAAACGGTGGCGGAAGAGGCTTGCCCTGGGGAAGAGGAATAGGGGAATAGTAGGAAATATAAAACAGATCGACTTTGGCCACCTGCAGCGTGTCGAGAGGGCTCGTTTTGGGGGTTTTGCTTTGGAAAGAGATCTATTTGTGACCAAGAAATTGAAAACAGTCACGTTTCGTTTATCTAGCTTCATCTGGTTTAGATCCATTCAGGAATATCCATTTCCTATCCCCCCCTCTATCAATGAGAGTGATACAGTAAGCAACGTTAATAATGTATCGGAATACGTATGTTATAAAATAAACAATGACTTAGGAACGAAAAAGTTACGATAAACAGATCCTATAACAATTGTAGAAACACTTCATATACATTAATGAAACGAGTTAAATTATGCTAGGAAAAACAAAAAGAAAGAAAACAAGAAACATGATAAGAAATATGATAAATATGATTGCTAAAATTAAACAAGAGAGATAAAAACAACAGTTGACAAGTTCTATCGAAACACATAAACGATTTTGCTAAAAATATCAGCATAAAAAAGAGTATTTTAAAGACAAGAAGCACTTTGCAAGTATGCGTCCTTCTTTGCTGCTTCAAACATAACCTCAACTGAGCCCCGTCACGTTCAGCTGTCACTTCAAGTTGGGCGCTTGACAGACATAATACGAAAAAACAAGAATGTAAGGTTACCGAGAGGAAGTCATCTCCATACCCGTTTTTTTTTTTATTTTCCCCACCACCACACAATTCAACTTTCCAATCTTTCCGGCTAACTTCCGGGTATCGAAAAATCCACTTTCTCTCCTGCTCACCCTGCATCACCGTGCGCGGAGGGGGGGCGGAGACCCCACGAACCTGTTGCCATCTCCTTCGTGCTCGAGCGAGAAGCACACGGATCCGGAAATAGCTCCCATGTTGCAAAATAACACCGACCAAGAGGAAGAAAAAGAACATCATCCCATCTCGAGAACGTGACAAAGAACACCCCCTCCCGGGCCCGAAGCGAACTTTCTTCTTTCGCTCGGCCATTTTCATTGACGTCAGTAGGCAGGCGAACACGCTGCTGGCCACGCTTGAACGGTGTGGAAAACATTTCGAAGCGTGGATATAAATTAAGCACTACCGCGCGCTACGCGCTTCTAGCGCGAGTGCGGAGCGTCAAAGTTGGTCCTTTTCGCGCAATGGAGCTTGAGTAACGGCAGCGCGGTGCACAAGAGCGCTCCATTTTGGAAATGGTAAAATTCTAAAATCAAATGGATTAGATCGTGAGTGAAACGGTGGCGGAAGAGGTTTGCCCTGGGGAAGAGGAATAGGGGAATAGTAGGAAATATAAAACAGATCGACTTTGGCCACCTGCAGCGTGTCGAGAGGGCTTTCCGGTAGTAATAGAGGCGCAATCCAAACGTAAAATATCAACAACCGACCTGTCCCCGGAGCAACTGCTCACTCGCAACACTCATTCGCTCGGTGCGCGAAAGATCGTACATTAGGGTGAAGATGCCACCGGCACTACATCCCCTTTCCCAGCGAAGGATTGACCTTCGCCTCACACACACACACGCACGCACACACTCGCTTCGAGTTTCGAAAAAGACCACTACAGCACAAACAAACCAAGAACGCGTCCAAAGCAAGAAAAATAATGCGGCCACAACACAACAGGCCCATCCCATCGTTAACCCATTTTTACTCACCCCCCTCTCCCTTCCGGCGTCCTCCCACCCCCTCACAGTTGCCCGCGTGTGGATTTGTTTTGCTCGCAAAATATAAATCCATTTTAGCAAACAAAGCGTTTCACTCCGCGAAACGCGTTCCTTGCTGTGCACTCTCCTTCTGGTCCTTCGGGAAACCCCGGCACCGGGTTTCTCAAGCAACCCGCGAAAGGTGGATCGGCAAAACTTTCCAATTGAAAACTTAATCCCTGCTCCGCGGAACAGCATTAAAACGCTGCCGATGGTTCCATTCTCGGTCACGTGCAAGGCACCGCCGGTCCGGGCCGGGAGAGTTTTTCGATGTCGCGCAACAGTGCAGAAACTATTATTGGCCCCATGCCGGGGTTTCCCGCTTTCCGGGAAGGACGAGCTCATTTTCCCTTTGCGTAGGTCTCGGGTCGGGTCGGTTGGGAACGCGCCACTCGCGCCAAGTTGTGGCTCCAGGTGGGCAGGTGCGATTGAAGCCCGGGTTTGATGAAGGTAGCCACTGCTCAGCTTGCGTAAGACCCTGAGCTTACTGCGTCCCACCCCGGATCGAAAACTGTTTGACAAGGTTCGGCTCGGGTGGACACGGTTCGGTACGACCCAACAGATCCATTACGCTGAATGTTTTATACATTAGTTGGTCACAGTGTAGAGAGTATCTTTTTAGGTATTAGGAACAAATAAACAGAAAAAAAATCATCGAAATACAAATATTAGAGGCGAATTCAACACGATCAATAGGAAATATTAAGAAAAACTTCGTCGGAAAATAAGGTTGAAACCAAAATGTTTCTAAATATTATTGATAAATCGATTTTCATATTTTGATATATTTTAAAAATGTTGTCAAAGGTGTTTTAAACATAATATAATTAATTTAATCGTTGTTATCACTAAGCCAAGTGTTGTTCTCTCCAATAAAACCGAAAGAAAATTTTCCACAGCCTGCCGAGAATGGAGACGCCCGGTCCTTTATGATTTTTAGCTCATCCCAAAACATCGCACCGCATCTAATCCCGGCCGTTATTTCTCGACCACGAAAACGCCTGTTTCTCTGCTGAGAAAAGCACACAAACAATCCCCTTTTCCGGTAGTAATAGAGGCGCAATCCAAACGTAAAATATCAACAACCGACCTGTCCCCGGAGCAACTGCTCACTCGCAACACTCATTCGCTCGGTGCGCGAAAGATCGTACATTAGGGTGAAGATGCCACCGGCACTACATCCCCTTTCCCAGCGAAGGATTGACCTTCGCCTCACACACACACACGCACGCACACACTCGCTTCGAGTTTCGAAAAAGACCACTACAGCACAAACAAACCAAGAACGCGTCCAAAGCAAGAAAAATAATGCGGTAGAACTCACATTGATTCGCTCCCCACGTACGCACCGTACCGTAAGCCGGTTCCGCGAAGCGTCGCGTTGTGCGTAATGCGAAAACGAAAGGGCCCCCCTCCCCGCGAAAGGTGGATCGGCAAAACTTTCCAATTGAAAACTTAATCCCTGCTCCGCGGAACAGCATTAAAACGCTGCCGATGGTTCCATTCTCGGTCACGTGCAAGGCACCGCCGGTCCGGGCCTGGAGAGTTTTTCGATGTCGCGCAACAGTGCAGAAACTATTATTGGCCCCATGCCGGGGTTTCCCGCTTTCCGGGAAGGACGAGCTCATTTTCCCTTTGCGTAGGTCTCGGGTCGGGTCGGTTGGGAACGCGCCACTCGCGCCAAGTTGTGGCTCCAGGTGGGCAGGTGCGATTGAAGCCCGGGTTTGATGAAGGTAGCCACTGCTCAGCTTGCGTAAGACCCTGAGCTTACTGCGTCCCACCCCGGATCGAAAACTGTTTGACAAGGTTCGGCTCGGGTGGACACGGTTCGGTACGACCCAACAGATCCATTACGCTGAATGTTTTATACATTAGTTGGTCACAGTGTAGAGAGTATCTTTTTAGGTATTAGGAACAAATAAACAGAAAAAAAATCATCGAAATACAAATATTAGAGGCGAATTCAACACGATCAATAGGAAATATTAAGAAGACACCGAAATATTCGTCCCGCACGCACGGAAGACAACGCCCACCCACCCGCGAAGGACACCGAATGGCGCCCCTCGCCCGTATCAATTTAGTATCGCTTTCATTGCGTTTCGTGGCTCGTGCGGACGAAAGCGGAAACCGCCAGACGCGCAGCTTTGACTGCTTTTAAATTAAAGAACGACATCGGTCGCTTCGAGTCTTACACACACGCCACAGAATGGCATAAATTGTATTTTTATTTATTATTAAAAAGCCGCCGGATCGGCTCCATCCCGGTGACAGCACGGAAGGTGAAGGCCCGTTCTTGGCGCCGTGCTCATATTTCATGCGGTTAATTCTGCACGTGACACACTGGAGCGATACCCGGGAGAGGGGGCAGGCGAGCGTGAGTGATATGATAAAATTGTGCTGTTCCCTTCGCTATTCGCGCGAGGTACCTTTTCGGGTCGAAATTGGCTCCCCGGAGGCTCTCCCCTCATTATTGCCGATTTTCTGTGCCCGGAAAGTGATTCCGGGAGTTTAAATGTCGTTCATCTTCGTTCGCTCCGGTCGGAGTGGGGAGGAGGAAGCGATTCGATTCTGATTTTGGCATAAAAGGTGTAATGTGATTTGCGTACGCTGAGCCGCGCATGCAGGAGAGAGAGAGAGAGTGGGAAATTGAATTACGTTCGCGTGCGCAAGAGAGTGGGGAAAGCATTAGCGATGCGTTTCGAAGAAACTTTATTGTTCATTTTTATCAACATTTGGGATTTCTTAATTGCAGGTCGCGAACTGTGTTTAGACGGATGCTAATAAGAACTTCATTTTTGAAGTCTTCTGGCATAGGCAGTAGAAACAATGACACATTGAATGCCTGAACTAAGGGCAAAACAAACACAAATAATAAATAGCAACTAAAATAGCAATATCATGATAAAGTTTCTTGAAATGTATCTATTCCTTGTTGGACATTCCTTTGACATTTTGGAGGAATAAGCATAAAAATCCACTAAAACCTCCCAACATACAAGAAATGAGAATGTTGGTCAGTGGTTCATGAGTATTTCATACATATTCTTCCGAATATAATATTTGAATATCCAGTCACATTAGTTCTTTACATGCTCCAGAACTTCATCAATGTCTCGAATATTCCACAATAATATTTTCCTATTTTTTTACTCAAAGACCACAAAGAAATTCGAACCTGCAATGCTAATGAAAACAAAGCGTTTACCAAATACGGTAAGAATCCGATCAGCTTTGGCGGCGATAAGCTTTCTTCTGGTTTTTAACGATCAACATAGATTTGTTATTAAATTGACAGGCCTTTCATTTTCATCCCCATTTCATGTTTTTTCCACACTTTCCCGGAACGTGTCAAATAAAGCTTCCGAAAGAGAGTTGCCAAAGTCTCCTCAACGTCTCAACGTCCCATCGTTTTGCCCCTGCGTCCGATTTTAATGATTTGTGTGCAACTTGTCACGATCAGGCGCACCTGTGCGTCACGCGCGGAGCGTGTGCGAGCTGGAAGGTAACACACACACAGACACACCTAGCTGTACCGCCATGTATCGGCAAAGTTGAGAATTCTTTTCAATCGCAACATCAAAGAACGGCAAGAAATAAAGCCAGGGCAGCCGACTGTCGCCGACATTTAAATATTATGCTACACTTTCGAAGTGTAGAACTCACATTGATTCGCTCCCCACGTACGCACCGTACCGTAAGCCGGTTCCGCGAAGCGTCGCGTTGTGCGTAATGCGAAAACGAAAGGGCCCCCCTCCCCGCGAAAGGTGGATCGGCAAAACTTTCCAATTGAAAACTTAAAAAAAACAGCACCCCGAAGGAAAACTTGTTCCCCTGCAGCGCTATCTCGCTCACGCACACACACAGCGCCTCGCACAGTGTGTGCTCAGCTGTTCTGCGTGACGTAACCAACACACCTGCTGTCTCGAGCTGCAGAAACGCACACTGCGATGGAAAAATCGACCAACGAACTCGTTCACATAAGGCAAGCCGTTACGCACACAGCCAAGCAGCTGCACGTCGACCGGCTGGAGGACAAAGGTCTATATAAATAGCACACCAACACTAACGCCCTTCCATCCTTACCACCGGGTAGACGAACACATATGAGAAAGGACGTTCACCGTGTTGAGGAGGGGGCGAAAGTCGAGATTGCGCAACAGTATCCAACACCAACATCCTTTCCGTTCCGATAACCCACTCACACACACACAAATGCACGTATCGGCACCCGGAAACGAAATCGAAAACGGCACGCCGGCTACGGTTGTGTTGGTGCGAGCGGTGCGGACCGGCATGCGCGTACGCAGCCCACACCAACACCACCGCAGGCAGAAGGCAAAGTTTGCAACACATCCATTGCCCATCATGCGGCATGATTTATTCGACTAAAATGTACAATCCCGTGCACCACATTTCGACTCCCGCAGAATCGAATTGCCGGATATCAACAGGGAGCGCCCGGTACGGAAGTCCCGCATGTACTCGTCGTAGATCATCTTCTGCAGCCGGCTGTAAAAGTCCTTCTTCCTGTAGAGCGGCAGGCACGACAGGTACGGGTAGACGCGTGTCATCAGGAAGTCGTAGTCCACGTCCAATCCGCACGCGACGCTTTCCGCGTCCGGTAACGGTTTCGGGACGCAGTAGCTACGGCCAGGCACGATGCTCAGCGCCGACGGTAACTCCGGGTCCGCAATCACCTGCCACTCCTCCTCCTCCTGCTTGTAGACCGGCTCCGGTGGCTCCTGCTTGACCAACATCTCGAGCGGGAGCATCTGCTCCGCCGCGGGATAGGTAAGCAGCCAAGCAGGCGGCGACGCCGGTTCCTTCTTGATCTCCGGCTTCGGTACGCGCATCGGCTGCGGCATCGTCGGCTGCTTCCGCTTTCTGGTCTTGTCCGTGTCGCTGGATGGGTTGCGCGGACGGATGCGCTTCAGCTCGATGTCCCGCATATACTGCATCTCCCCGAACAGGCGCCATTTCGGCTCAAACTCGTGCAGCGGGGCGTCGAGCTCGCGGCGCAATTCGGCCCGGTAGCTATCGCGCATCCGGTGCCACTTGTGCATTAGCTCTTGGGCTAAGCGGGGCGTCGAGCTCGCGGCGCAATTCGGCCCGGTAGCTATCGCGCATCCGGTGCCACTTGTGCATTAGCTCTTGGGCTACAGAAGACGGCACGGGTCAGAGGTCGGTTAATCCAGCCACCCACCGCTTCCGAAACTTACCCGGATAGTTCATCTCCGCCGCAACGATGTTCCACTCCGGGTCCAGGCGCGTCTTAGTGATGATGGAGTGCAGATTTACGTGTCCTTTCATCACCCGAATAAACTTAATCCCGAAGTTTAGATCGTCCATCGGATAGGCCGCGGGTTTTCTGGGTGTTGCTGCCGCTGTTGTACTTCCTGCTGCCGCCACAATGACGCCGCGAATAGTTTGACAGCTGTCACATGGGATGTTTGGTTTTGACAGCACACGTGATGGGGTTCGGTAGTGTTGGTTACAGCGATTTGAGTGGAAGTTTTATTTTATATTTTTAAAATCATTCTCATAGCATAAATTTATTCTGGAAGCTTCTGGAGAGTGATAGCAGTAGTGCAAAATAACCATAAATTCTCACGGCGAAGCGTACAGCATCGTAACGACCAGCGCATGTTGCATAGCAACCCCCGCCAAACTAATCCTAGTGCCCATCGCCGTCCTGCGGATTCGTCGTCATCCGTGTGCTCGGCGTAAGTAGCTGCAGCATTTGGATGCGTACCGCCAGATTCTCCCGCGCCGATAGCCGACTCAGGTACGGCGTCAGGCTCGACAGGAAGTTGAAATCGGTAAGCTGGTTGGCCAGCACTTCCGGCACGTCCGCCTCCATCGCGGCCTGTTCAAATCGAAGGCGTGAGCGGAACCTGTTCCTGAATGTAACCTCACTGCCACAATCGAACGAGCTGTCCTGCTCCATCTCCTTCTTTATGGCGTCATTGCCACCAACGGAGCGTTTTACATCGTACAGCTCGGTTTGGGAAGGTTTCCCCTTCACCCAGGGACGTTCCGTCCGGCACCGACCGGTTCCCTTCACTCGAAACTGTCCGTGCAGGAACTGAAGATGCTTGTACATCGACCAGCGCGATGGTGCAGGCGTTGCACTGTTCTCGCTGCGTCTAGACTCCCGGCGGAAGCAGTCCCGGAGAGTCTTCCAGCGCGATTTGAGCTGGTCCACTGGAAACGGAAAGGTAAAGGTGTTAACGGTGATGAAGGAGGCTGAACGATGGAACGTACAGTCGACGGATGGGAAATGTTGCCGCCGGATGTCTTCCCAGTGCGATGCCGCTTTCGATTTTCGCTTGTGCAGGTGCTCCCGGTGCCACAGCAGCGGCTGCCGGCGAACGCACTCGATCAGTAGCATCGTTTCCGCGTGGCTGTGGAACTGGCTCCTCGGCACGGTGGAAAGATTCTGTCCCTCGGTGGCACCGTTCGCAGTGGTGGCTGCCTCTTCCATCGTACGATAAGCACCTTGCCCGTAGCACTACGGAAGAAAGGAAGAAGAATATTAAAGCGCACGCAACACACGCAAGCCGGAACGATTGCCTTCACCTACGCTACGCAAGTTGAAGCTCCTGCACGCCAAATAAACAATCGCACTTTCGGCGCACCGCAAATATACAGGGGAAAAATCGTTCACCGTAGGATTCGTTGGCACAATTTGCTCCTCGGGATACACAAGCACACGGTGTGTGGAATGCGGCTTCTACAATCTAAAATTCCAAAAACGTACGCAAGCTGAGCCTGCTGCGATTTGGGGCGCGCATTCGCATTTTTGACATTACGCGCACAGTGTTGACAGCTGCGTACTGGCAGAGGTGCGAGAGTGAGACGGCAAGCTAAACAGAAGAAGAAATCGGTGGAGAAATGAGCAATAATTAAAACTATTAGCGCATGAAGCGAAACATGTCAACAGTGTGTGTGCGCCGCGAACAACGCAAGGCAGTGCAAAAATTATCGCAAACGCTCAAAACAGTCAGGTAAGTGTGGCCTGTTACTTCTACCGGTGTAGCCCGTAGGGTTGATTGTTTTGAATCGATAAGGAGGCAAAAAATGTTGACGAAAAAAAGTTTCTTCTTTGC
>KZ072266.1:106928-119864 GCA_002091845.1 Anopheles cracens
TGGTGTGAGAGCGCCGAAAATATGCCAACACTTTCGTTATCGATCACAAGATCAAGCAGGCCGTATCGAAGAAGCCCCTCATTAGCACGTACAGAGGTGGCGCACCGCAATAAAACACTTGATGTTGGTGAATTGTGACACGAGAATAATAACTGTTATCGTGCGCGCTAAAATTGAAAGGATACAAAGCGAACGGAGAGGCAAGATCTTCGGCGCGAACCGTGTGTTCCGGTGCTCCTCTAATTAACGCTTCGACGTTCTTCTAATTAGGCAACCGAGCACCAGGATGCTGCTTGCTGCCAGTCGGCAGAGAGCTTCGCCACGAACAATACCGGCACGCTGATGAAGTTCCAGTGCGGTACGGAGGTGGCTTGTAATTAGGACTACATTTAGGCCGTCATCGTGGCGGCCACAGATGGGAACAAAGTCGAGTTCGATGTTTAAAGATGCCACGTGTTAGCTAATAAGCATATTTCAAGAAATAGTTTGAATTTGGTTCTAGTTCCGATCAATTGAAAACAGATTAGACTGGCTTCCACTACCCTCATTTAGCGTCATAGTTTCAAAACTTCACGTCAGAATACGTTGGGGGAAAAGTTATTATAAAAATATAGCAGATTATTTCGTTTTATCAATGTTTTCTACATTCGGCGAAGTTAGTAACGACCTCTAAGAACTTTCGGTTTGGTGGTCAGGCCTCTGAGAACCAACCAGGCCCGAAAACTGGTTGGTGCACTATCAAAGTAGTTGTTTAGCTAGTTTTCAAGGTTCTAATGTCCAAGATTGAACTCTTTCTTTCTAGATTTAACTAGCATATCCTATAATAGTACAAGCCTGTGTCGATAGGGGTTTCCCAGTTTCATACTTGGTGTAAAGATGGTGTAGATATGGCTATCATTTCATATCTGCTTATCATTTTTCACTGCTCGATACTGGAAATTGCCTTTGGAAGCAGACCAGGCTAGGATCTATATCGTTGAATTCCTATTCGACTTTCTTGTGGAGCCTTTGACCCTAATAAACAGGTTCCTCATAGCCTTCTTCTGAGGATGAAAAAATGTCCATGACTTCCTCAAATTAAGGAAGTTAGAAGCGTGAACATTCCAAACATGAATTGAATTTTACATGAGAGTGTAACTAACAGCACGTGGCATCTAAAAATGTACTATTATTCGCACATTTGTATATGTTCTCAGCACGCAACGATCTATTGGAATCGTAATTTAACACAGCCCTCTATTGCTTACAGAGAACAGAGGAACTTCTTGCATTCATTTTCTGAGGAGCGCGCGTGCAATTGTTTACCATAAAGAACGGAAAACCTATCAAACTGCGCCGTTTCCCATCCAAACAAGCACCAAAACGTTCGCGATCGTAAAACCATCACGGGTGCTTGCTGCCACAAACGCTCAATTCCCATCTCGCTCCTCAATTAGCGCCGGTTTCAATTTAATCAACATTCATTAGGGAAAAGTGCCACTTTGACAACGGTTTCGTCCTGTTCCGCGCGCAGCCCGGGGCGCATCCAAATCGACCTTAGGGAGTAAAAACAAAAATGAAAAAAAAAACATAACACGCACACAATCGACCCACCACCAAACAACATGCGTACATCCCCCCCCCGCCCCCCGCGTGCCTGCGATCCAGAAGGACTCAGGGGAATCGTAAAAAAACAGTGTGCGTGCACCACACCAGGCAGCAAGACGGGGGCCGGTTGCGTCCAGCAGGCGTGTGCTTTGCGTGCGTGTTTGACGCGTGTCCGGGACCACGCGAAGCCGGCCTCCTCCTTACCCATCGAAAACAGCCGGATTTCGTTCCGATTGCCACCAGAGATGGCCGGTAACGGCGTTCTGCGATCGTTCCGCGAAGGTTCAATTCAATTATGAATTTCTCGTTTCGTTTTCCGAAGGTTCCGATGGGCCGGGGAGCTATAAATTTCGCTAATTCGCCACATGAAATGGCGCATTATGCCGCGTCTGCAGGCAGGCTTTCCCGGCAGGCCGTGTGAAGAAATGGGGAAGAAGTAAGAGCTGCTCGGCGCTACAATACGCGGGGTGAGTGCGTGACAAAGGCATGAACAAAAAAAAACACGGTTAAGTGCCTTTCAATCAAACCGCTCGATCGGCTCGATGGTGCTGGAAAGGTTCCAGGTCCACGAAACGGACGCTTTAGTCGCTGCGGTGGGATTTATGCGTTTCTTTTATGCAAATTTTTGGCACTGTTGGAGGGAGCGGATCTCAGGTTCACAGGTGCAGAGTGCCTTTTATATGGTACAATCAACGCCTAATATTAAGTTTGATTAGCTGGTGACATCCATAGTGGCGCTGCTCTATGCAGGACAGATGGTGAATCGAAATCTCGAACGTACCTTCACCATACACTGAGCTGTGAAAAACTTTGTTCAATACTTCCCTATTATGTTCTACTGGACTATGAAAGTAAAAAAGGATTTTAGGCAAAACACAGCCCTCTATTGCTTACAGAGAACAGAGGAACTTCTTGCATTCATTTTCTGAGGAGCGCGCGTGCAATTGTTTACCATAAAGAACGGAAAACCTATCAAACTGCGCCGTTTCCCATCCAAACAAGCACCAAAACGTTCGCGATCGTAAAACCATCACGGGTGCTTGCTGCCACAAACGCTCAATTCCCATCTCGCTCCTCAATTAGCGCCGGTTTCAATTTAATCAACATTCATTAGGGAAAAGTGCCACTTTGACAACGGTTTCGTCCTGTTCCGCGCGCAGCCCGGGGCGCATCCAAATCGACCTTAGGGAGTAAAAACAAAAATGAAAAAAAAACATAACACGCACACAATCGACCCACCACCAAACAACATGCGTCTTTGAAAAGACTCGACAAGCCCATCATTACTTCGTCCGACCTACTTATTTGTTGAAAAGTGGTTCTTTATAGACTTCTTTACAGGTAAAAGTGTACCATAAACCTTCTGTCCACACGAGTAAGAACAGCGTCGATCATGTCACGCAACAGACACCGTACAACCTTCGCTATGATTGCATAAAAGGATCAAACCCTATACCTAACCATCGCACAGTTACTTACAGAGCACTTTAAACACTTCACAAGCACAAGAAGATGCCACAATAATCGTTTCAACCCAAACTTTAGTGCGTGCGCCCTTTTGCAAAACCAATTTAATTCAGGCCCCATTAAAGCTGGCATCCCTCTCCGATCCGGAGGCGTCCCACGGTATCTGCGCGGGATGGCCCAGTTGCTTTTCTCCACGAAAAAGGTTTCGGGTCAACAGCCTCCGGCGGCGGCGGCGGCGGCGGCAGAGAACCAGCTCAGGAGATACATAATCATAAATTTCCTGCCCTCGGAAGAGTACGCTTCCTGCAAATAATATTCCCATTTTCACACACAACAACGCACACACGCGTTCCTAAAACTATCCATATCCGCTCGCCGTCTTGAGGGTCGAGCTTAAGGGGGTGGTGCGTTCAATTTCGCCACCTCGCGCTAGCGGCGCACACGCGCTCCGCGGTGTCCAATCTGTGTTTTGCAATTCAGCCATATTAAAATCCACTTCCACCGGGGACACTTTTCCCACATGCCACACACACACACACGCGCGCTTGTATTATCCACCTCTCGGCAGGCGCGCTGCCGGGTGGATGAAAGTGAAAGGCGCCCGCAAGTGGCACAAAATTTATCGTCCTATTCACCGTCACTGTCACAACCGGCGTGCGCGTTTTTCGTTCGCAACCGTCGAAAGGTCACAGGAAGGGCCCGTGGAGTGCGTGTGGTGGCGGCCCACAGCTGGAGAGGAGGTTTTTTTTTGCTGTTGCTGCTGCTCTCTCCAGCTTCGCTTCTTCTCTTCCTGTTCGAGGACAGCACGAGGCGTCCATAAATACTGCGTAACAATACTATGTCATTTATGTGTCAACACGGGTGGTGCGTGCCGGCGCGTTGGCCGGGTGTGGTGCCCTACCTCGCCAAACCGAATGTGCCCGCGATGAAGTGTGTTCCCGTTTAGGGAACGTTAGTGTTCCCGTACGTACGACCACCGACACCGACGCCGCCCGGGAGGAGAGAATTTATGTTATTATATTTATGACATAAAACAAACGTCCTGCCTACCGCACGCAGCGCAATGGGAGTGTGTGTGTGTGTGCCGAATCAAAGTGCACGTTGGGATGAAGATTCGATTTAATGATCGTTACCACTCGTGTGCTGATGAGTGTGCATTCCTTCCTGCTGGAGTGCTGATGAAAACGATTCGCCTAAGGACACACTCACACACCGTTCAGCACGGCTCTGCTGTAGAGTCACCTGTGCGGAGAGTAGTGATGGGCAAGTCGGATCGATAGTTCGTATATAGAGAACACATGTACTAGATCTAGACATTCAACTCACTTGCTTAATTTTGAATATTTGGCTTAAGCTTCCTTTTCTATCTCTCTGTGGTTACTTTGATTTCGGTCTAAAGAATCTCTTGGTTCAAATAAATGGAGTACAGACAAAACAATACCTGTTTCCATCATCGAAAGAAAGGTTATTAATTTCATATTGTAACAAAATCTTTTTTTTAATTATATCGTCTACGATCCCAGTAGCCTGAGAAAAAATGAAACGAATGTACCAACAAGAAAAGATATCCTTGATTAAGTGGTGCCATCTCTTGGCGGGTAACATAATTAAACTTCATCATAGTTCGTCACGTTTTGGAGGAGGTTTTAGACATCTTTCAAAATAGTTTCCATTTAGGGATTGTTAAAATTGTAAGCATAGAATTAGTCCTCAAAATCGATCCATCAGCTTTCTCCATAATGTCTTTATAAATTCGAATTTTATGGAGCGATTAAAGACTTGAAGAATGCTTTTTTATGACTATATGCAGTGAAGTTAGAATCGATCTATTATCTAAAATTGTCAGATGACGAAGTTAGTAATATGTTTATGATAATTAACATTTTTTTAGATAAACCTGCTTTGGTGTTCTAAATGTCCATAAAACGTGTTAAGTTGCATGTTGTTGGGAGGATAAAGCAAAGGTACAAATAGAGCCCCATCACTACGGTCTCATCCCGCACAGTAAACGGGAACGGTGTACTGCGTGATGACTACTACAAATTGTGGCTGCTGATGTCTTTCACACCGGATGTTGTTGTGCTGAATTGGCCACCAGCGTTTCGGTTCCCCTCCACGGCGTGACACCCCGGGAGAATGATGATTTATGTACGGCGATGACATTTATTCTCTTCCTACTTACCTTTCTACCTACCTACCACCTACCCGACAGCCTACCTCCCAATCCCCTAATGCCGATTCAGGAGTAGGAACGACGGCGCACAAGATACGTCGTCACCAATTCGCTCCCTGCGTTGAGCGCAGGCTCCCCACCTTCGAAAAAGGCGACGACAAGCTGTGAGGAAGTGATTTACGGGGAAGAATGGGTGACGGTTTCACCGGTTGGTGATGCTTTATTCAGCAGCAAGTTTCCTCCCGAGACCCCGAGCTGGCGGGAGAAAGAATATAGAGTGCAGTTTTATTGCCGGCGGACACCTCCCCGAGACGGTGTGATGAGATTCCTTTAAAGTCTGAACTTTAAACCGGTACGTTATCTCTCCCGGGGCGCTATCGGGGTGGAAGTTTTTGTAGTTAGCCGTTGGAAAAATCCTTCCAACACCTAAGTTTGCCCATAAAACATCGTTCGCAAAGTCTCGCCAAACTAATCCACATCCGCACATGGCAGACTCACATAATCGTTCGGGCCCGGTGCGCCATAACGTCACCATTAATACACGAAACTACAAAATCCTTCCACGTTCTAACGTAATTATGGCGGCTTATCTTCACCATCACCTTCACCGGGCGGGCCGTCCTTACGGAGCGTAATGACTCAACCGCCGGTCTAAGCCGACGGTAATCTAACGTGTGATATGCTCCACAAAATATACATTATTATTAACACTTCCGGTTGCGAACGCGCTGTGGCCCGGTGCAAACGGTTCACACGGGATAATGTAATGCAATTCATAATAAAGGTATCATAATCGTCTCCGGCCCCCTTGCAAACGGTGGTGGGTTTCGTGATGCTGCTGTTTTGCTGTAGTTTGGTGTTTTTTTCTCTTCTTCTTCTTTCATCTACTTCTTCTGCGGAACGATGAGGTAAAAGTTTGCGCTAAGCCACTCCACTAGTGTGCAACTTTTCCGGCAACTACCGTGACAAATGTTTTGTCCTCCTCCCATGGTGCCGGGGCCATTTTAAGCGATAAAATAGCGTTGTACAGTGCGTACCCGCGTTTAGCGAAGGGTCGATTTTATATACAGCTTGAACATCCAAGAAACTGCATCTGCTCCAGAGGGCTACGTTACTGGACCGGTCTTCAAGGAGCATCCTAATTATATGTCATACTAAAAGTAGACGTTAGAAATTCGTGTTGGCAAGATGGAAGTAAGACTCAGAAGTAGTAACTTCAAACTCTTATGGTTTTCTTTCAATGTTTTTTTTTGCTATAAACTTTTTCTATGTCTTATGTCTTTTGTCTAAGTTGTGTAGCGAATTGATTGCCCTGTCTGCTTTGTGAAAAGCAACACAACTTTATCTGCATCTCCTATCTTCAATTGAAGAAAGTACGGCTCACACTTATGACGTCACAGTGCCTAGTGCCATTTTTTGCTACCCACTGTTAATCGGAGCAGCAGCCTGCTTGGATTTCTCCATTGGATGCATTTTTGTACTCCGAAATTCAGGCCGACCCGAGAGGGAGGGCGCCACAATAGGTCTACTTTGAAATTACACCAGTTTATTTATGTTATCTAATTTATTCCAAACTCGGCACCACAACCACACACACACACACATACACCCGCGCTGACAACTGTCATATATTCACTCGACCGGGAAGAAATATCCTGCCGTGGCGGTGTGAAACCGAAACCGGGGTAGCCGAAAAGTTTCCTAACTTCCTCTCTCTCCACAAAATATACATTATTATTAACACTTCCGGTTGCGAACGCGCTGTGGCCCGGCGCAAACCGTTCACACGGGATAATGTAATGCAATTCATAATAAAGGTATCATAATCGTCTCCGGCCCCCTTGCAAACGGTGGTGGGTTTCGTGATGCTGCTGTTTTGCTGTAGTTTGGTGTTTTTTTCTCTTCTTCTTCTTTCATCTACTTCTTCTGCGGAACGATGAGGTAAAAGTTTGCGCTAAGCCACTCCACTAGTGTGCAACTTTTCCGGCAACTACCGTGACAAATGTTTTGTCCTCCTCCCATGGTGCCGGGGCCATTTTAAGCGATAAAATAACGTTGTACAGTGCGTACCGGCGTTTAGCGAAGGGTCGATTTTATATACAGCTTGAACATCCAAGAAACTGCATCTGCTCCAGAGGGCTACGTTACTGGACCGGTCTTCAAGGAGCATCCTAATTATATGTCATACTAAAAGTAGACGTTAGAAATTCGTGTTGGCAAGATGGAAGTAAGACTCAGAAGTAGTAACTTCAAACTCTTATGGTTTTCTTTCAATGTTTTTTTAGATAAACTGTTTCTATTCTGTCTTTTATCTAAGTTGTGTAAACGAATTGATTGCCCTGTCTGCTTTGTGAAAAGCAACACAACTTTATCTGCATCTCCTATCTTCAATTGAAGAAAGTACGGCTCACACTTATGACGTCACAGTGCCTAGTGCCATTTTTTGCTACCCACTGTTAATCGGAGCAGCAGCCTGCTTGGATTTCTCCATTGGATGCATTTTTGTACTCCGAAATTCAGGCCGACCCGAGAGGGAGGGCGCCACAATAGGTCTACTTTGAAATTACACCAGTTTATTTATGTTATCTAATTTATTCCAAACTCGGCACCACAACCACACACACACACACATACACCCGCGCTGACAACTGTCATATATTCACTCGACCGGGAAGAAATATCCTGCCGTGGCGGTGTGAAACCGAAACCGGGGTAGCCGAAAAGTTTCCTAACTTCCTCTCTCTCTCTCTCTTTTCTCGCTCTCACGCGCTCCTCGCTCGTGTACTAATCTGGAGGCTGAGTTGACATTTGGCAGTGCTGCCAGTAACCAGCGCGGCGCCGTGTGAAAGGCAATTCACAAACAAAACGAGGCCTGCTTTTCACGTTTCCCGAGGCGCCGGCGGTACGAGGACGTGTTTCGTTTTGTTTCCTTCCCGTGCCATAATTCATCGCACAGCCAGCATTCGTTCGGGGAGGTTTTTTCGGCTCCATGGATGTGGAGCGTTTCGGGACACCAGGGAGAAGAGCGTTCGGCATTCGAACCGGAGGGAAAATCGCAACGGATGCTCACCCAAGACTCCAGCAGCCTTTATTTGCTCACTTCCAGCAGCTTCCATTAGCAGCAGCGGCAGGAAGGATACATGAATGTGCAAACATCATCCCAAGCGAGAACAAAACCAAGGCAGCATTTTAAAGCCCCCCACCGTTCCACGCGCATAAAGGATAGGAACAAAAGAATCACTTCGAAACGCACAGACAAGCGCGAATGGAAAATGCTTTCTTCTTGCCTCCTCCCTTTCAACTTACATGGTTAACAATTATGGTGGCTTAAACATGGCCCCGGTAGTGCCTACGACGGGAGGAGAGTGTTAATGAATCGTTCTACTGTGTCAAGCAAGCACGATTGTTTGGGCATTACTGCCTGTGCATGGAGGTGGAGTACATCTAGAAGGATCAGAACAGAGAAAGTGGGTTTTCGACAACTTCCATCTTCTGTGTGCCAATTATTGTCGTTTATCTTCACCTGATAAGGATCGGTGACATGTGTTTGTTTATATAAAATTTATGTCTAATTTTTAGCCAATTATGATGGTTTTATCTGAAATACAGGGCTTAAGTTGGGACCACAGAGACACTTGGTTGTAGGAGTGACCTGGTGGTTCAATGGTATTTGCACTGGTTTTCACACGACAGAATCGGTACCAAAGTCCCAACTAGACCCGCCAATAAGAAATTATTACAAATAAAAACAAGTTCCTGATGAGCCAGAACCATTCACCAAATGACATACTATGAGCTAGCTTTGTAGATCATGATTAAGTTATGAAAAACTGCAAAATAAAATGATGCTATTAAAAATCTGGCCTAGATCTACATAGAGCTACAAATACATCTAGCCGTAGAGGTGGATAAACGAGCTGTGCTCCAATCTTGACTAATAAATTTAATATCCAAACAAAGACCCAAGTGAAGCATGCATATGCTGCTCAACCTAATTCAGTCACTGCCCAGCGAGCGGACTTCACAAAACTACCATTTGATCGATTGAGCCCAGTACACGTACCCTCGGCCACATGAAATTTATTACTGGACAATCTCGCGCGACCCGCTAGAGACGAGATTTTTCAACGAGGCGCTGACTCAACTGACCGGTGCACGCGACCGCATACAAATTCGAGCCACACCTCGACACAGAAAACAGCACACGATAAAGAACCAGCCACCGGGGTGGAACACGAATAAAATCGGTGCACCGATTTATGTTCCGGCGTGCGGAAGAGAGCGGTCGAGTCGAATGCATCATAAATTATCATAACTGTCATCTGGAAGAGAAAGAGAGAGAGAGAGCCGGAACACTGGAACCAGGAATTGCGATCGAGACACAGCGAGACAGAGCCCGGGGGCCAGTTCCGTTCACGAAATAAATCGACATAAAATGGTAAATTGGCCACACCATAAAACCGGACCTGGAAAGGGTTTCGCTGCGAGTGTTGTTTAATTTAATTCAATTTAATTTTATTTTATCTACACCCGTGGGGTTCATCTAGCACAATGCTGCTGCCACGAGAAGGAGGAACAGAGTATGGAAGACATATTTATTAGGTCATAAAAAATTGATTAGAGCGAGGCTGGTTCCGATGTCAGCCTCTCCAAATGCAGTCGGATGTCATAACTTACACCGCCCGAAAGGAAGCGCAGGCACGACGATAAGAGGGCACCTTCGCGTGCAGCCCGAATCCATCAGCGAAAGGTGCATAGTGACGCTATCTAGCGCTGCAGTTTGTGCGCGTCCGTTCCCTGCCTTTATTGATTTATTGCACACCGATGCTATCGCCGACCGTTTGCGGCCGCTGTTCAGGCGGTTTTCCATGCGCCGTTCGCCGTATCTCGTCCCTCGTGCCCTGAAGAAACGGGTGGGTTGGAAAAGAATTGCGCCAAAAGTTAATTTTCCTACGTGCCCGACATGGGCGAGGGCAATGTTCAGGGATGGCACCTGCAAATAGAGCGACAGAGGACATGGAAGGCTCAAACTCCTTGGACCGGGATCCTAGATAGGACAAAGCACGACGGAGAAGGAACGGTGAAAAGGTAATCGGTAGGTATAAGAAGCTAAACCCGAGCAGAAAAGAAACGAAAACACACAAGTGATAATAAACACACGGACCCAGCAAGATAATACCCGGCCGGCCGGTTGCCGAAGGTCCTTGTCCCTTACGTAAGGGACCCCGGCAAGAACCCACACACAAGGACAATAACCCTGGTAAATCCAGAAAAACACCTTCTCCCGAGACTCCATGAGAATCTCTCGTGTCCTCGCGTCGTTGCGATCGGGATCAAGGATCAATGATCGTCTTGCAAGTCGCACGGTGGGAACGCTTCTCTCAAAAGCGGACACGAACGTGAACGTGTGCGCGCGCGCTTTAAAGGGACCTTTCCTTTTGTTGCCCTTCCGAACGCACAAGGTGCTGCAGATGAATGAACGCCTGTCGGGAAAGAAGGAAGGTAGCACGCACGCACTGAGAACGTGGCCGGGATCACGTAACGATCAACTGCCTTTGTTAGGAAATAGGTTAGGCTCCCGATATGGGTGAGTCTCGGGGTCTCTATTATTACAGACCATTTATCGATCGTGTGCGATGATTTTTTTTTGGGAACGTTCCCAGGATCTCTGGTTGCCTGGGTTGGGATAACGATGGGACCAAGAAGATCGGGGTGCTGTTGAGCACCTTGACAACGAGAAGCCGGTGACCCGTTGCCATGTCAACGAACGTGCCGAATTATCAGCTGTGAATCGCTTGGAATCGCCATTTGTGCAGTTTTGGAGAATAGGATTACGAATAGTTTTTGTATGGACGAAGCCTAGAAGGACCGACCAATTATGTTTATACAGTCACACACTAATATAGCACATATAAAAAGCGAGAGAGAGAGAGAAAGAGATAGCTCACGTGTAAAAAAAAAGATATTGGAAGTTATAACTTGCTTCAAGAAACAGGACAAAGATCTAAAGATCAGATTTTAGTTAAGTTTTATTTTAGCTATTTTTTAATACTTGAACTATAATGCAGGATCACGTATTCCTGATTTTTTATAAGCCTATTTATGTTATGTATTTCCGAACTTAATTCTTTTTATATTTTTAACAAGAAAGTACTTCTTGATCCTAGTTTTAGTTTCATACCTGAATCTTTCGTTATCAGCTGTTAGCATCTTGGCTTAAAATCTATCGACGTATTGTTTTCATAATATTTGAATCTAGTGCGTTCATCGTTTAAACAATAAACATTGTATACTTAAAAAAAATCAGTAAAAATCAGTTTGATCCTGCAAAAATGTAAACAGTTTGTTGCCCAACATCCTAATGTTCGTGCATACAGCAAATCAAACACAATTATAAGCTCCTTCTCCATAGCACATTGCTAACACAACAAGAAACCTCCAACTCCCTGCTGCTCGCTACTATTATTAGAAGAAGAAGAAGAAAGTTTTTCCTCCTTCATTAGGCCGCGGGAATCTTACGGAGGACGAATAAAAATTACCAACAATTACCTTCCGGCAACCGGGTGGGAAGAAAAGGGTCGGAAGAGGGACGCCACCCGAATCCGCCTCCGCATACCGTACGGTAGACAAATTCCACGACCAGCTGACGTCTTTATTCGCATCCGGGCCGTACCCGGGAAGGTGTTGGAATTAGAGAAGTGAAGAATTTATGCTGCGCGCTTTCCTCCCCGTCAACCAGCCCTTTAACGACGTGGACGGTCGGCTCTGTGGAGGAGAAGAGAAGGGGAAGGGAGGGGGAGGGAGACATATGGGAAAAGTGTTACCTGCAAGGGCAGCCCGGAGCTGCCGTTTTATGAATTTTAAATTCGGCAATTAAATTAACTCCCTCACGCTGTTTTGTTTCACGGCAAAGTTGCCCGCCCCGCCTGAGCGGAAGCGGAAGTCGTTCATAACCCGGTAAGCGCACGCAGGCACACACACACACACACGTGCATACGTGCATGCAAGCTAGCATCAAAGAGTAGGCAGCGACGGGCTTTCGAAGGTGACTTTGATATTAGGGGTTCTGTTTTAAAGAAATTAACACACCGCACGGTGGGAATGGGAATGGACAGAACAAAGGCCAGGAAAATAGACGACTATTTCAAAATAGCTATGATATGTTTCGTAAATAACTAATAGTTCTTTTATTAACAAGTATGACGGCAGTAGAGGCCGTGATTTCGGTGTCAAAGTACAATACGAATTAAACACTTATAATTTAATTAAAATACAAAACAAGTAAAACAAGACATGGTAAAAAGCAGATTATTGAATGATAATTTTGTTTAACAATGTGTTAGCATCATCTTTTAAAACATCTGCTCTATACATTGCAAATAATTCTTTAATACGCACTGCAAATTGGTACTATATCGATTGAAGTATAAATATCAAGTAATTAAAACTATGTACAATTAACCTAAGAAAACATATGAATATGTTAACTCAACGAAATCATGGATCAAATGTTTCTCCAGCCTTCAAACTTTCACGAAACATCACGTGAATAATTTGTTGCACATCCAGGCGAGCTGTTTAGATTTTATTTCCCCCCGGAACTCGGAACTTTTCCGCCCAAAATACCTCAAACTCATCACCGGGAAAGGTATGCGGGTGGGTGGCGGGAGGGTTGCATGATGAAATAAAACGCTGCCACCGTAGCTTCG
>KZ072266.1:121325-153761 GCA_002091845.1 Anopheles cracens
CTTCATTAGGCCGCGGGAATCTTACGGAGGACGAATAAAAATTACCAACAATTACCTTCCGGCAACCGGGTGGGAAGAAAAGGGTCGGAAGAGGGACGCCACCCGAATCCGCCTCCGCATACCGTACGCGGCCGGTTGCCGAAGGTCCTTGTCCCTTACGTAAGGGACCCCGGCAAGAACCCACACACAAGGACAATAACCCTGGTAAATCCAGAAAAACACCTTCTCCCGAGACTCCATGAGAATCTCTCGTGTCCTCGCGTCGTTGCGATCGGGATCAAGGATCAATGATCGTCTTGCAAGTCGCACGGTGGGAACGCTTCTCTCAAAAGCGGACACGAACGTGAACGTGTGCGCGCGCGCTTTAAAGGGACCTTTCCTTTTGTTGCCCTTCCGAACGCACAAGGTGCTGCAGATGAATGAACGCCTGTCGGGAAAGAAGGAAGGTAGCACGCACGCACTGAGAACGTGGCCGGGATCACGTAACGATCAACTGCCTTTGTTAGGAAATAGGTTAGGCTCCCGATATGGGTGAGTCTCGGGGTCTCTATTAACCGGCGTGCGGAAGAGAGCGGTCGAGTCGAATGCATCATAAATTATCATAACTGTCATCTGGAAGAGAAAGAGAGAGAGAGCCGAAACACTGGAACCAGGAATTGCGATCGAGACACAGCGAGACAGAGCCCGGGGGCCAGTTCCGTTCACGAAATAAATCGACATAAAATGGTAAATTGGCCACACCATAAAACCGGACCTGGAAAGGGTTTCGCTGCGAGTGTTGTTTAATTTAATTCAATTTAATTTTATTTTATCTACACCCGTGGGGTTCATCTAGCACAATGCTGCTGCCACGAGAAGGAGGAACAGAGTATGGAAGACATATTTATTAGGTCATAAAAAATTGATTAGAGCGAGGCTGGTTCCGATGTCAGCCTCTCCAAATGCAGTCGGATGTCATAACTTACACCGCCCGAAAGGAAGCGCAGGCACGACGATAAGAGGGTACCTTCACGTGCAGCCCGAATCCATCAGCGAAAGGTGCGTAGTGACGCTATCTAGCGCTGCAGTTTGTGCGCGTCCGTTCCCTGCCTTTATTGATTTATTGCACACCGATGCTATCGCCGTTTGCGGCCGCTGTTCAGGCGGTTTTCCATGCGCCGTTCGCCGTATCTCGTCCCTCGTGCCCTGAAGAAACGGGTGGGCTGGAAAAGAATTGCGCCAAAAGTTAATTTTCCCACGTGCCCGACATGGGCGAGAGCAATGTTCAGGGATGGCACCTGCAAATTGAGCGACAGAGGACATGGAAGGCTCAAACTCCTTGGACGAGGATCCTAGATAGGACAAAGCACGACGAAGAAGGAACGGTGAAAAGGTAATCGGTAGGTATAAGAAGCTAAACCCGAGCAGAACAGAAACGAAAACACACAAGTGATAATAAACACACGGACCCAGCAAGATAATACCCGGTCGGCCGGTTGCCGAAGGTCCTTGTCCCTTACGTAAGGGACCCCGGCAAGAACCCACACACAAGGACAATAACCCTGGTAAAAAAATATCAAGTAATTAAAACTATGTACAATTAACCTAAGAAAACATATGAATATGTTAACTCAACGAAATCATGGATCAAAATGATAGGATAGATATCTAGCAAAGAAAACAAATAGAAAATGAAACAAGTTTCAAAAAGCTATACCGAAAACCTCGCAAGAATACGTTCAAACACTACCGGCAAAGGTTTAACTGAAGCAGCAACATCAATTTGCATAAATTGTTCGTTCTAATGTTTGGCGGCGGTTAAGCGCCCCCACTCAAGCGTCCTCGTTGCCTTCCCAGCGTTGGTTCATTAATTTGTCACTGCTTTTAATTGCATGTGCGGTGGAATTCTGACACCACTATCGGAACTTTACTATCGCACGAAACGAGCAAAATAATAAAGAATAAAAAACTATCCAGAGTCCTGATCCTGCACCCGTTCCGGGCGTTCCGGATGGGTGTGCATGAACGGTTCCGTGCCCGGCGGCAGGATCAGCTATCCTTGGGGAATGGACCGTAAAAGTGAAAGTCCGCTTGCATGTTTACCCTCGGCTCGGAAAGGGGAAGGAACGAGCTGATAACGGGTGCGATTGTTCCGTTTCTTTTGTTTTGCCGTTGTTTATCGTTGAATTTTATGATCGATGTTGCGTAAGGGAAAATTCCGTTCGGCCTAATGACAACGGAAAACGGATACGCATGCTTTTTTTACAACCAACGACGGCTATCTGTCCCGAGAATGTGGTCCGGTGTTTGTTTTGTTGCGTGAAAAATAAAACTTTACTATCAGGTAGAGCAAATTCCACACGGTACTCCGGAACAAATGGGGCGGTTTAAAATAAAACTGATCGGTAGCAATTTTCTCTCTCTCCCTCCACCATCTCACCCACATTAATCCCTCCAATTAAACGACCGGAAAGTGTATCGCACTTGCCACAATCGCCATACTTGGCTGCATTATTCTCCAATATCGATTACATAAATTTGAATAAAGCCATCCAAACCAAACCCGGCAGCAATAACAGTTGCGGGCGCAAAGTGACGACGTTTTTTTTTGTCAATTCGTCCTGATAGCATCGGGATGTCGCTCTATCTCTGCCGTGGGAAGAAAGAGGGGGGGGGGGGGGAGAGGGTGGGTGGCCGGGAGCAGTCGGGTGTCCTTTTCCGAGTTTAGCGGACCATAATTAGCAATGGTGAGCAATGTGAGACGGATACTTTTCGGTGCCTGTTCCGAAACTAATCCATTACGAACGGTTTGGGTGTTGTGTTTTTTTCTTCCTTCCTCTGTGTCACTCTGAGCACCCTTCGAACGAGGGTAGATTGAAGGATTTAGATAAGGGTCCGGCTTGGAACACCTCAGCAGCGGTCTGATTGATACAGCAATTTCGAAACGAGAAATCGATGTGAGGGAGTACATCGGTACATATCGGCGTAAGGGTGTCCTGGACTTCAGAAAACAAAGGTTTAATTGTGGAAAAGAGAATAATGGTGACAAAAGAATATGACTTGATTTTGAATGACTTGAAAATGACTAGCTTGCTATGATAACCTAATTTTTATGACCATTTTCTCTCTCTCTCTCTCTCTCCTTCTTTATTTTCTTTTATCTCTCTTTCTTTATCTATCTCTTATTCTTTCTCTCTCCGTACAGCTGTGGGTTAAGCGAAAAACGTGTAAAAATAAAATAATAGAACAATACTAATGAATAAGAAAAAGTCAACATGTAGCACTTCTTTGAAGGATGTCTTCTACTTAAAAAGTAAGAGTCTTCTAAATTGGTCTAGCATCTCGATAGTTGTCTTATTTACTGTTAAATACCAAATCGACTATTTCATTTCTTTTTTTGTTGAATTTATTATATTTATTTATTTATTTTGCTCCCCTTCTGTGATATTGTCGTTTTGAATTCCCGATACTCTGTTTCTACTTATTTTAGATTTGTTTCATTTCCTATTGTTTTAAAAACGTTTACGTTACACAAATGATTTTGTTTTATTTTCGATCTCCATTGTTATGCTCTTCGTTGTTTTTTTATTGTTTTTTTTTTACGTAACTTTATTTTTATTTTGATGTTTCTATACATTCTATTAATCGCTTTTGGGTATCTGCTATCGTTTGTGTCATTTTTTCTTGTTAATTTGTTTTATTTCTGTCATTTCTTCCATTATCATGTCACAAACATATTTAATATGTGTTGTTTATCATATTGTTGATATGTTTTGTCTTTATGACTTTACTATGTAAGACCATAGGGCTCTTTTAGTAGAGTTTATACACTATTGCTTCTTTATCTAGGTTTTTTTAACCAGCAATTAAATCATTCAACAATAGTGACGCTGAATTGAAATTTAAAGAAAATCCGTTTTTAAAGAACACATATAAATCTCAACACAACACGCTGTTGCTCCATCACCATCTCCGTTCCCATCACACCACATTCCATGGTTCCAGCGCTTGCTCCAATATTGCGTTCATAATAAACCCCGAACATTCCCGACCATCGGAATCCCGGGCTCGGATTTAGCAGCAGCAGAAATTTCATCAAACCGCAAATCAACCGCTGGAGGACGATTGTCTTCGCAAATCAAAACTCATCAATGGCCACCGGACGACGACGACGCCGACAACGGCGACCAGGAAGCAATAAAAATAGCACCGGACATACCGGGTTGCATCGTCTCATCGGTCACACGGACCAGCCACCGGCCGCCAGTAGTTAGGTTTGCTATTTTAATTAGAAATTCCAGCGCAAACCCTTGGGCAGGGAGTAAATTATGCTCCGGAAATGCAAAACGCCAACCAGCCCGCACGGCAGCGTAATCCGCTTGCTTAGAATATCAAACGCAAGCTTCGCTCTCATTAGACGCAGCGAGCGGAAGACGAAGGAACAATCCAAATATTTAAAAAACAACCACCAAATGCAGATGAAGCTGAAGCAGAAATCTGTTTTAATCAAAATTCCTCCAGTCCGGTCGTAGTGTGGATTCACAGGCGTTCCTTACAAACGGGGTGGGGAATAATATCGATCATCTTTCGGGCCCATTCATTCCCACTCGAAAAACCGCATACAGCTGCTTCGGCAAACAGCATCACGGAAGTTTTGGAGCGTTTCTTTGTGAGTATTTTTTTTTTGCTATTCTTCCTGACTAATTACGGATGCAGGCGATTCAACATTTTAATTACGGCAATTAGTTCCAACCTGATTAAGAGCTCAACTTTATCAATCCAGAGATGGTTGGGTGGAAATTATGCTCCCCCCCCCCTCGAACTGTCCGCCACGCGCGCAAGAAAGGATCCTAGGAGCGCCAAGACAAACCCCAACACCCCGCCCGAAGCCTGTGGAACAAATCGAAACAATCCACCGCAGGTTAAGACACTCCTCTCGCCGTTGCGTTTCTTGCTGAGTTTGGGGGTGTTTTTTCTCTCTCTCTCGTTTTGTTCTGTTCCTGCAGTGATTTTCTTTTCCTTCGAGCTGTCACTTTCACGTAATTTTTCTTGCCGGCAACCGCACAAGAACGCCCGAGCCAAGCAGCTGCTGGCCAGCTGCTGGAACGCGGACGGAAGCGAAAGTAAACACAAGCGATGGACATCGTTAGGATGATGAATAACGCTGGGCCCCAAAACGCGCCCGAAACGGGGGGTCGGGGGACCTCATGAATTATGAAACGATGTGGCAATTTCCCGGCCGTGCCCAATTTTCCTTACCCCAGCTGGGCGCTCTGGGGATCTCGGACTGGGTGGCCTTTCCTTACCGCCGCTTCAAACAAAAAGCTTCAATTAAGGGACGCAAGAAAAATGAGATTCCGGCCCGGCTAAAGACGGACGGACTGTGCTCCTTGCTTCTTTTTTATTTCACAGTCCTTTGGCTCTTTGGAAGGGAAAAAGATATGGCTGCCAGCGGTGGAACCAACAGCCGGTTGAGGTGGAACTTTCCTCAGGACACCTCAGCAGAATCGGCAGCAAGGAGTCATTCATGCAACAAATCGAATACAGCACCACTGCCACGCGGCGCTAACAAAGGTGGCTAATGATGAAAATTCACTCACGGAAAAAGAAGAGCCGCGAAAAAAAACACACTCTAAGAAGCGCTTTTCTTCTGGCTGACGAAAAATGATGATAGTGAGCGGCAACGGGCGCAACAAAAGCACGACAAAAAGAATCGGAAACAGAAAGAGAAGAATAGAAACCAAGGCAAGTGGAAGAAAGAAACACTTGCAGAACGATAAATCACGCGGATCAGCGTGCCACGAACGGCACAGCCAGCAAAGACAAAGGCAAGTGTGGCAGGCGCCTGTTTTCGGGGGCGGCTTTGTAGCGGAGCCGATTGGTTTTCTACGGTGTGAAGAAAACAACACCTCCGAAAGGTGAAATATACAGCCGAGTGGAACAAAAGAGTAGAAAATGACGTTGTTATGAATCAATGAGAAGTGTAGCTTAAGCACGCATTTCACAATCGGCAACGAAAACGAACAGGATCAGTTTCAGATTTGATTTAAAAAAGCATCAAATAGAAGAAGGATTTTTCAATATTTTTAAGATGAAAACTGGTACTAAATTTTAAGAAATCAAGTCAACAATAAAGAAGGCGTGAGCATAAGACAAGATAAATGAATCAAACTAGTATATAAAACTATCAACACCATGATTGAACCAGTTAATCAAAGAGTAACAAACGAAAGAGATGAAATAAGATAATTAAAATAACAAGTAAGAAATAAATAAAGGTTTAAACGACCATTTTCTGCCTTTGTTTGGCAATTGTTGTTAAGTAAAAGGATTTATTAAGTGATTTATTAAATCAGCTTTTCTTATGTTTTGTTACACTCTTTTGGTTATCTTTTGGTTCAACTCTTTTGGTTATTGTTATATTGTGTAAAATAATTATAATTCCTTTTTTCCCTTCAAATTTATACCATTCAGATTTGATAGTACAAAATGATCGAAATCTCAAGTTTATTTAAGCTAATCATGAACTTTTCACTTTTTGAATACAACTTTTAAGGCATGTTTCTTTTTTTCTCTATATAGAGTAAGTGCGATGTTTTCTCCTTTCACAAAAGAACGAAAAATAGCTTTATTTGTTCATGCCGTTTGCATTGGACATTAAAATGTTCCTTATCTTGCGGTTTGCGTCCGTTGCAGTATCATTCGCTCAAATGTACACTCATCTTTCATCCTACGCGCCATCTTATCTCCGCCAGAGGTGCAAAAACAGAAATGAAAAATTATGCCGCACAAAAGAAGGCAGAAAAGCGAATCAAAGAAACTCCAGCTTCCGTTCCCGGGCCTTGTAATGAATTAAACAACGCATAAACTGATAACCGATTACAAAGCAGAAAGAAGAGTGAAAAAAAGGACGGGAACCGGAAATGTGATCCCATCATCGTCATTAGCTTAATGAAATCAAAAAAGGGCTCCGTACCAGCGGCTGACTGGAGCGTGCCAAACTTTCGCGCCTTTTAAATCGTAGGCCCGGTTTGCGAGAAAAGTGATCCTGCTTTTTTGTGCTTCCGAACAGACAAGGTGTGCCGGACGCCGGAAGGTTTGCCAGTTGAACGAGTGAGTTCTAGAGCGAAAACAGTTTTGCCCCATTTCCGGGCTTTTTTGTTCCGGCCGTACTGACCAGAGGTTACGCTGTTATCGGCAATGATCAGGCAACGCTCTCCCGCGGTTGACCCTTAAAGAGGGCGAAACCCATTTTCATTCCCACTTACCCATTATCGAGGCTGTGTGTGTGTAATCAACATTCGGTTGCAATCAACGCGAAATGGATTAATAATTTAATGGATAGATAAGGTGGGCTGTTTTCGGTGTACGTAATTGGCAGGACCGCACGGGCCGTAGTTTCCTGCTTCCGTTGCCAAAGGAGCGGTGCGCCCTAGTGGGTGCTGACTTGGCAGTTTTTCGGTGTGCATTTTCGCTCCAGAAAGGCTTTTTTGTTCCGGCCGTACTGACCAGAGGTTACGCTGTTATCGGCAATGATCAGGCAACGCTCTCCCGCGGTTGACCCTTAAAGAGGGCGAAACCCATTTTCATTCCCACTTACCCATTATCGAGGCTGTGTGTGTGTAATCAACATTCGGTTGCAATCAACGCGAAATGGATTAATAATTTAATGGATAGATAAGGTGGGCTGTTTTCGGTGTACGTAATTGGCAGGACCGCACGGGCCGTAGTTTCCTGCTTCCGTTGCCAAAGGAGCGGTGCGCCCTAGTGGGTGCTGACTTGGCAGTTTTTCGGTGTGCATTTTCGCTCCAGAACAAAGAACTGCAGTGTCGGGCGCGCTTTGTCCGACAGGTTAGCTGACCACGCGCACTTCAAACTCATTTCCGAGGACGCTTTACGGAGCATGTTGCGGGCTGCTTTCCGGTGGGCATATCCGGAGAGGTCTTGTGCACACTGGTCGACGCCTGCATATGTGTTGGTGTAAATATCGTTTTCATTGTTTTATGAAGTGGGGTGAATCATAAAGATTCCAAAACTCAAACAAACGAGGACTTTTGTCCACACTTAGTTCTACTAGGTCTCACTTCAATTTATTACTCTTAACTACTTTAGCTACTATTGACTCTTAACTACTATTGATCTGCTGTGGCATTCAATGTGTTGATTTTTGTTGTTACTGATAAAAAAAAAACCAAGAATTTACCAATATATTGGCCTTCCTGTTATTGGTAGACATATTTTCATGCTTATTTATCCAGGGAACATAGCCCAATGTCCGCATATACGATTCCAAAAAGCCTCACGTTTGAAGATTGCTCCCATAAGCAGCAATGGCATCAACTTTAGAACGGTCCATTTCCTTCCGGGTAGCAAAAAAAAAGCGGCACGCCAATAACAATCAGCACAATATGTGACGCAGGGGTCATTCTTCCGAGCCGTCCAGAACTTAGCCCAGCGCGTAAGAGTTATTCCCAGCGCGGGACGTTATCTTATCGAAACGGTGTGGTAACGTTTGTCCTAACGTTCGCTCCAACCAACCATCAAACGGGGGTTCGTTATTTTAATCGAGAACAACCGGATTGTCCGCTGAGGTTCCGCTGCCTCCAACGGTTCGGGTGGTGTCTTGAGGCCGAACACAAAGCAAGCAGTTACATTTGATCGGCCTGATGTGGCCAGATGTGCACGAGTGTGTGTCTGGGGGGAGGGCAGAGACATGGGACGTGTTTTATGATTATTGGCTAGAAGGATATTTTTGGGACGTTGAAATGTTGATTTCCATATCGCTGAAACGCCGTGGTAGCCTTCAAGGTTTTGGAAGACATTAACTGCCACACCACCATCGCCACACGGTGTTTGTCGTCAGATTTTATGAGGTGCTGATGACGATAATGGCACCGGGAGAGATCTATCTCCCGAGCTGATAGGCCGGTTCGGTTCAGCTTTCATCCGGCACATGACTCATCCCGAAATATGAATGTTCTGGAGATGTATAGAAAGACTACTGCCTCGACCGGTGATCACAGCACACGGGGGCTGCACATTATTGCACGTTATGTGCGTGCGTGAATAATAATTTATTTTTACGATCCCGAACTTCCCGAAACGCTGCCGCGGGACGGAACGGGCACCACCGAAAACCCCTTCGGATCTCATTATTTATGTCGAAACGGGTGGATGCAGACGAACAGCATCGGGCGAGAGTAAAACTTACCGGGCGCACAATCCGAGAGAAATGATTATGATGATGATGATGATGATCGCATGACGATGGCGCTGTGTGCCAGACCCGAGACGACGGCCAGGTTCACCCATTAAGCTTTACGGGCTGTGCCGAAGCATTGATTGCATAGATTAATTTAAAATATGGCCTTATGGTGCCGCCCGTTTTTCAGCTCCATGGTGCTGGTGTGTTGGAGGGGACACTCGTTTTTTGGAGAATCATACAAAGCAGGTAGAAATTATTGCCCCGAAGCAAACGGATTGAACGGGATTTGTGTGCTTGGTAGCTATATTGAACGTACTCAGAAGGTCGTGCTGGTGCTGTTCTCCGAGAACGCACCCAACAGGCGCCAAACGCCACAACAAGGAACCGATTGTTTTGCGTTACACTCCGGACGTACAGTGTGGGACATAAAACAAGTGATAGAACATGCTTTTAACTCTCATGGGTTTCGTATAAAGTTGGAGAGTAAAGTTCCAAGAATGAAATAAACACCTAGACATTTGATCGCATAGATATAGGAGATATCTTGTTAGGCATGTTAAGCACATAACTCTTAAAGTATACACGTGTTCAAAACATCAGAGAGGAATAGGAACACAGGAACGGGTCTAACGATAGTGGAAGATCAACATACTGTATATACGAGCTGAAGTTAGAGGAAGATCCTTATTGCAGTTCATCTTGCATCATCATGCAGAATTATAGACGATATAGTAGAAAAGTCTAAAGCCTGTCTAAAAGTCATAAGAGATTGGAAGAAAGTACATTTGATTGAAGAAAAAATGAACGAATTTGTTCAACGATTGATCCTACGTCTATAAGGTAAGTAGTAGTAGCTTGTGAGCTTGTAAGATCACATTTGATCACGTCTGAAACTGATCATTCAGCCGCTTCAGTTTTTCTCTCAAAATTTCCTCCAAACAACCTACTAGATATAAAACGATAAAATAACTATATGGCTCACTTAACGACTATGGATAATTAGGCCAAATCTTTGATCTGTGAAACCACTTGCTGTTATCCACATTTTCAAGAAAAATATGTTGCTGAAGAAAGTTTCCTACCGTCTAATACTGGTCCTTTTTCACTCTCTCCCAGTACCTCCGGCATTCTCATTTGTCGCTGATAAAACTAATCGCTCATACGCTCACAACGGGTACTGCAGATGCGCCTTCACCTATTCATAAACCGACTGCACCTTACCGCATCGAACGGGGCACGCGTCACTGTCCCCGGGTGCCCAATATCGGCGGAAATGCATCACGAATGCACCACGCGCAATAACGTACTTGACCACCAGCCGCGTCCATTTCATCCTCTCGACTCTCCCTGTGCCATGCACTGTTCAATCCACCACAATGTCACGTTCGGATACACCCCGGGAGGAGTGCGTGCGTGTGTGCGCATCTGCTGCGGCGGCATCGGCGGCTTCTTTAACCGACTCGGCGGCAATAATTAAATACGATAAATAATTAATACCCCGCAAAATGCAAATCTCGGAGCGCACGGGGCGTGACACTCTCCGCGTGTGTGTGTGTGTGTGTGTGCGGTTGCGTCTGGACCTTGTTCGGCCGGTGGGTACGTTTGAATTTCAATCAGCCGTCATTACTCATCGCCGCGCCGTGACGATTGCTTTCTGGAGTGTGGAGCCTACCTTCCGATGGGTGCGGAGCGTAGAAATCGGCGCGGTTTGCAGGTCGTTAGCGAAAACAGTAAACAACAACACTTGCCCTGTGCGAAAAAGGCTCTCCTGGCGGTATGGAGCGCGGCTTGGGTAAGTTGACACACACGGCCACAACCTGCAGGTGCTCATTTGCAGGGGGGTGGCGACAGACACACCTTTTTTCGAAATCGCAGCGCCGGCATTTCTGTGTTTGCACGTGCCGCCGCGTTTGATTATCGGCAAATAGACACAGCGTACTCTTGGACAGAGATTTCGAGTGACAAAAAACGCTTGGATGAGTTTCTCCAGTGTTTGGGCTACTTTGATGGATGCTAGGTGTCACTCTTCGAGACTTTTACTGAGTGCGTTTACAACGCGTGGTTGAAGAGTGACGGTTGGTAATTAGACGAGAGGTGTTTCTCACATAATCTCTCTCTCTCTTTCTCTTTCTCTTCCTCATTCTCTATTGAATTTTACATTGTTAACCTCTTCATCAGACAAACTCGGGCGTGTGCATCAGAGTACTGAACAACTGTATTCACTTTGGCCCAGCCCAACGGTGCTCTGTAGGAATAGGCAAATAGGCACGACCGGTCTTCCCGATTTGCCCGGCCGGATTGTTTGTTTGTTTATCCCGCAGCCGGAGTGTTATTGACAACCCGTCTGCCAAAGTGCCCGTCCCCGGGGCCAATATTTGCCCGTGCATACATCACATCTCCACAACCCGTCCACAAGGTCACCGTCACCGGCGCTGGAACTGTCCGATCTGCGGATCCGAAGATCTCACTTCGGAGGGAGGTTCTAGATACATTCACGTCCCCAAACTCGGCTGGGAAGTGGAACTGGACCGCGAATTTGTACTCCGCGGTTTTTGGAGTATGTGTCTCCCTCAAATACGGACAGTCAAAGGGTACGGGACGGTTTCGTGTTGCGGTGTTGCGAGTGACTCAACGTCAACAGGTTACGCGAGTTGTTTGTGAGTGTCTGCTCCCCTTAGCGGCCCCCTCCCCCGACCACCGACCACTATGTACGGATGCAAATGAGCCTTTCGTAACCTAAAGTGTGCGGTCATACAGGCGACCGAGAACAGCACGGGTATTGAATAGGTCATATTGTCCACTGCAGGGGCAGGCAGCAGTTGTTGACAAACACTTGCCCGACCCGGAGAGCGCGAGAACAACGAGAACCGCCGCAATAAGCGCAGCCGTGTCTATGGAGGCACCAATGTCCAGACATGAAATCGGCGCCATCAACGTTCGCAAGATAGTAAGCTAAATAAACGAAAAAAACCCTCTCCCTCACACACACACGCCATACTAAACCGAATAAACAAACGTGCCGGATCGGGCAGGAAGGCAGCAAAACACGACACACGCATTCATCCACTGCCAAGGGCACCGCCACGGAAAGGTACGCACACGCTCGAGATTGATCAGATTGATGTTACGCGAGCGCCCGCACCCGGGGGAGATTGGGAAGCCGATAATTTTATGCAAATTGATCTCACCTCCCTTCCCCCCCTCCCCCAACAAGTGGAAGATTAATCGACCACAGCTGGACCGCAGCTGGAAAGTTTCCATCACGTGGTCACGACCTGACCAAATCCATACGGCACCGCACGGTTCAGGTGCGTAGGTGTCGCCGCCAATCAACTCCGCCGCCGTAAACGGCGGTGTCGAGTTCATCAGCGTGGCGTGCGTTTTGTTTCCTCTCCCCCCCGGCTGAGAGGACACGTGGGTCACATCCATTTTTGGAACGCCCGAACCGCTCCTTGACATTGGCGAAATATCGGCGCGATTTGAACTCCCCGGGAACACTTGTCATCCGGGCGGGCGCCGCTGAGTGATGGTAATTGTTGTGTCGAGCGTGCTCATCACGGTACCGTACCCGGTTAAGGGTAAAGGTACAAATTATTCAAATCCCGCCACAAAACGCCGCTCCGAAACGAATTTGTGTAAAGTTTTGGCACGGTGAGGTCGGTTAAGTCGGCGTCAAGGATGTCGGGCAGGCTTAAATGCGTCTTTAATCGAATTGGGTTTGGAGAAGGCGACTTGGAGTCAGGGGCCGGCAATAGTTCGACCCGTGTCAGTTGATTCTAGCAGGTTTGTGAGTATATTTCTGGATTTGTCTTAATATTTGGAATCCGGGACGGCCGTGAACAGCGCCCGGGATAAAAGGGATCCATCAGCGGGGGAGAAGCGAAAAAACGCATTCGGCCTGCCACCGGAAATGAAAAGGAATCCTTGCGAGGCGCTCCGAAAGCAATTTCGGGATGAAGTGCTTTGCCCCCTTCGCTGGGATGGGTGGAAGCCGCCCAAGTGTCACGGAAATCATGAACCGTGAACCTCGCTCACTCGGGTTTTGGCTTTTTTTTTGTTGTTGTTGCTTCTCACGATGAAGGTTTCCAAGCAAACGGGTGGACATCGTTTAATGGGAGCGAAGTACGGAACCACAATTACTGAGCAATCTCTGGATCGTGTGGTCACGTGGAGCTAAGGCCTACTGCGTGCTCTCCCTTTTCGCTCCTCCTCACTACAAACCAACATCCAGTACCTGCTCGGGAAGTGAGAAGAAAAAAATCTTACTCACACTCACACCACGAAACGCGCGCGCCCACCCGGGACTTAATTCGATGGAGTTTTGAAGTGGTTTTGAAAATTTAATTACCACTTCTGCTGACCAGCTTTTTGCTGGTCGTGAGCTGTGGGCCGTTGCGTCGAGTACTTCGCGCTGGCACGCCCCATACCCCGTGTTGGGGTCAATTTACATGCTGATGAGGTTGAAATTGGGTCATAATTGGATTTTATACGCTTTCGCCTTTTGCAAACAACGGATAACGGCGCCGGCTCTGTGCCGACTCGTGGACACCGGGATGCAAACAGAGCGCAGGGCGGAAGCAGAGCAGTACGGCGGCGGTGGGCGAGAAAAATCTCATCACAAACTGCACCCGGCCTGGATGAGAAGGATGAGACACACTCGCGAGGAAAGGAGGAAATTTAATCAAAACACCCGATTGCCATTCATCAATAATATTGCACAAATGAAAACATCACTGCGCCCTCCGCACCGCGGTGCGTTTGCTCTAGCCGGGGGTTTTTACAGGTTGTTGCCGACAATCGAGCCGGCACAAGTGGGACAAGCGAGGTCATAAATTGCAACATTTCCGTTTTGTTTTGTTTGGCTTTTTGTAAGTCACACTACTTGTCAAACAGGTTGACTGTATATATTTTGTCATAAATGTAAAGCCAAGTAACACATGGTGAATATTTGTTTACTACTTTAGAGCTGTATTGTACTATTTTTCAGATAAACTAAAAACAATACTACATTTTTTGTAAGAAAAACTTTAAATCCTTGGAAACCAAAATCTATGAATAAATTGAAAAAATGTTAAAAAAAAATCGTACTTGCAATTTATTAAATATCCTTTCAACACTTAAGAACAATTTTTTTTTCTTATATCTTACACATTCATCCGTAGAATTTAAAATAATTTGTTTTTTTTTCTCTCGCTACTTTCGTATGTGGAGACGCCTAGTGGTTTACTAACTCTTAACTCAAGTAGCTTAATTTGGAAGCATAATCTCAGTATTTAGAGCTCATAAAGTTATAATCTTAAGTCTTACAGCATTTTCCATCCATTCTTAAACAGTTTCCATCGTTACATGAATTTGTTTCACCCAATTCCTGAAATTATTCTTGAAGTGGTTATTGTGCGTAGTTCAATGATCGACCTGAAGCACTTGCTGAAATTTCTTTTCATGAATGCGTGAAACGATTTCAAGATTGGTGAAACGAATTCATGTATCACTGAGAGCTGTTCAATAATGGATAAAAAAAAACTTTATTTATTTATGACCGTCCGAAGCTCCGATTTGCCCCATTGTGCATGGCTTACTACGAGCGCACTTCGACTATCGCTCCGGTTGCTACGATCAATCGAACGAACGAGCGCCCTATTGGGGATACGGGGAAAATTAATACTAATCCACGATGCGTACGCCCCCCGTTCGTCCCGCAATTCGCAAACCGGAAGCACGTGAAAGGCACGTGAAAGGAGAAAATTCAATAACATTCACAATGTGCGCTAATTGAATCAAACCTGCCACAGCCGTTTAGTCAACACGCAGGCCACCTTTTTCTGTCACCCACTGTACTCGACACTACCGCCGAAAACTTCCGGCCCATCGCGCACCATCCACGTGGCGCAGTTTGACTTAATGAGTCATTTCGTTACACAACATTTAACCGTCGCCGTATTTGGACGGCGCGGCGTATTGGACGGATGGTTGGGATCCAATTGCACCGGAGCACACACACACACACCTTCCATTTCTACCTGCATCATCTCGATAAAGGGAGCAGCGTTATATTGGCGCAGGCTGCCTGCCGTAGCCACCATTGCTCTCGGTACGGATATTACTTTTTACGATAATTGTTGCGTCCTGCTCGTCGTCCCGGGGATATAGGCTGTGGTTCTCTCCCGTTGCTCCCGGAACCCGTTTACAGCCGAACGGTTGGGTGCTTCGATTGACACGCCGGTCGGGCGTCTGGATGGATGGCGGTGTGGTTTATAGTGCTGGGGAGATACCAGGCCAGATTTCGGACACTGGACACAGCCCGGCTGCCTGGGCCCGTGTGTGTGTGTGTGTGTACAGAGATATAAGTTCATCTGAACGGATCCATTGGGAAGATGGGTAGTCAGTCTTTAAAACCTAACGAAAAAAACATCGTTTGAACGTCTTTTTGATTCATTGACTTTTTTTCTGCAAAAACTGACAAACCTAATGTCTAACCAGAGCACACCGTACTTCCTGCACTCATTTCGTCCTGCAATCAGTTCTGCACGCGTAAAATAGAGCCATATTTATTCCCTCACCGAAACGACGACCCGGTGACGAATCCGTCTCCGGAGGCGAATTAAACCAGAGTAACCTGTCGCACGCTCGTGGCAGCCATTAGCTCTGCATCTGCTTTTTATTTCCCGAGTTAGCACTGGCAGCGGCAGTAAAATCGTTGCCTAGTTACCTTTGTCGCACGGGTTTTGCGCACGCAGTGAGGGCATTCCCGACAGGCCGGCAATATTGGTGCGGCGGACCATACCGCAGGCAGGGTCTCCGGAATTCTTGCTGACTTGCCGACCGACCGACGCTTGCGGACAGCAGCAGACACCCCCGATGATGAAGAATCCTTCGTAGGCGCAGAGCGGTTGCTAAGGAACGCACCATGACCGGATGACATTACTGCGAAATGACATCGCAGGCGTCATATCTCTGTGGTCTCTTCCTTCTCCGGTACAGGTTGTGCTGAGAAAAATAGACATTAACGTTTTAGTGCACGTTCTTCAATAAAAGTATTAATATTTAAAACAAACTACCCCCTCCCAACGACGCAAAGAAAGCGCCCGTTCCAAACAATCAATTGTCCCTCCCAGGACAGCGATTTCCGCAGGTTGTGCTGAGAAAAATAGACATTAACGTTTTAGTGCACGTTCTTCAATAAAAGTATTAATATTTAAAACAAACTACCCCCTCCCAACGACGCAAAGAAAGCGCCCGTTCCAAACAATCAATTGTCCCTCCCAGGACAGCGATTTCCGCCGTTGGAAATCATTCGATTTAATTGGAACCGTGTACAATGGCGCCCATCGCGCTAATTGAATCAAACCTGCCACAGCCGTTTAGTCAACACGCAGGCCACCTTTTTCTGTCACCCACTGTACTCGACACTACCGCCGAAAACTTCCGGCGCATCGCGCACCATCCACGTGGCGCAGTTTGACTTAATGAGTCATTTCGTTACACAACATTTAACCGTCGCCGTATTTGGACGGCGCGGCGTATTGGACGGATGGTTGGGATCCAATTGCACCGGAGCACACACACACACACCTTCCATTTCTACCTGCATCATCTCGATAAAGGGAGCAGCGTTATATTGGCGCAGGCTGCCTGCCGTAGCCACCATTGCTCTCGGTACGGATATTACTTTTTACGATAATTGTTGCGTCCTGCTCGTCGTCCCGGGGATATAGGCTGTGGTTCTCTCCCGTTGCTCCCGGAACCCGTTTACAGCCGAACGGTTGGGTGCTTCGATTGACACGCCGGTCGGGCGTCTGGATGGATGGCGGTGTGGTTTATAGTGCTGGGGAGATACCAGGCCAGATTTCGGACACTGGACACAGCCCGGCTGCCTGGGCCCGTGTGTGTGTGTGTGTGTGTGTTTGGGTTAATTTGAAAAATGTTTTCGCCACTCCTTCTCCACCCAGACACACGCACACGTTGTTGCCAGGGCGACCCAGAGCGATCCAGAGTGAGCAGTTGCGCCACGGTTCGTTTGATGAGCAAGCTGTCGGAAAAGCGACACCCTGGATACGTATGGGAAAGGCGAAACAAAACAGAAAACAGCAAACTTTGGGCGCATAATTTGGCCATTTCCATTGCGAGCATGTTGCAGGGCGTCCCCCTGGTTCCCTGGGTCGATTCTAATGAGAGCGATTACGGGCAGCGGCCTCGGTCTGCGTGATTGAAATCGGTTGACTCTTTTATGGCTCTCCTCGCCCGACATGGAGTTGTGGCGCAAGTGTACATTGCAACCGTTTCCAGTGCCTGGAGCGAGCCTGGAACACACTGACACACGTAACACGGGAAATTCTGGTCTCGTAATTGGATTTTTTTCCCGGGAAAGGGGGTTTTATGCGCTGTGACTTTGTTTTATGTGCGGGACACGGCCAGGTCCGCGCAGATATGCGCCGAAACTGCTAATCGAGCTGCAGCGATGACTCCGGGCATCCGGGGGGAGAGCGAAGTTTTGGTGATTTTGCAAACTATTCGGGCCCATTCCGTCTCCGGATGGAACGTCACAACGGACACGTTCGACACGTTCCCTCACGGGCCAGATGGAATGTTGTCAGGCGACCGGAGAACAGTGTACGTGCCAGTATATCCGGGCCTCCTAAAGCGACTCTCATTAGGCAGGCCAGTTATTTGGACACGTCACGTCGAAAACGTCAAACATCCGATTTCTTCCGCACGGCTATGTCTTCGCACACGTGCGCCAGGGAAAAACGCATTCAAACCACTTTGGAGGCGAGTCGAAGCCCGGCGTCCGACTATAAATCGAGGAACGTTTTCCATTGCCAAACGGCGTTGGACGTACCGTGCCGATAAATCTTTACCCCTAATCGTACAACTTTCATATGGAACTAATTCAATATCGGGCGACCCGGTACCGGTCATGGCGGCTTCTTTCCGTTTTCCACTCCAGTGAAGCGGTACCGGTACTCCCCCCAGAGCAGAAAGTGAAACAAAGGAGAAAATGTCCTTCGCACAAACATAATATATTATGATTAGTTCCACCTTCCGAGCCGCTCCCGGCCAGAAGTCGCGCCGTGAAATGTGTATTATATGTAGCCTCGGACAGTTGCTTCCCGGGACGCTCCCTTTAATGGCCATTCCGCTTCCGCCAATATTCCATTCCAACCAATTATGAACGCTTTTCCACGGCGGACATAAAAGTCACCCGATTTGGGTACCCAACTTCCCAACAGTGGTGGAATTTTTGCGAACCACTTTCTTTTTTTTTGCGCCCGCTGACATTGTCTCGATTATGATAATGCTCCCCCTCGGTGGGCTGGTCCGAAGGAGCGTGGCCGGCGGTGTGACAAACATCGCCTGCCCGCCGAGAAGGCGGTAAATCACCGGTAATGGATGGATTTATCGTTTTCGTATGTGAAAAATTGGGAATGTACTTAATTATAGCCGGGCAAAGATGAATGGTTATGGCATTCTGGAATTGAGAAGTTTTGGGGGTTAGTCTTTTTTCCTTTTTTTGGCTGTATACGATCGCTCCACTTTTGTTATTGGGAAATATGTGTTCTCCGCTTGGAAGACGTTCGTGCCGGTGGAAGGTGGAATTAAACTCTCGTGGCAACCAAACCTAAAAACAATCCCGAAGCGACCTCACCAAACCGGAAAAGAATTATTGACACACTCTTTGTTGGTTGTCATAAATTTTATCCACGCGCGCGTGTTTGCGCGAGGGAATTTGAAAAGCACGTTTTTTGTAGTCCGATTATTACACACAAATCAAGCTGGCCTTATTCCACACAAATGGTTGTAAGGAAGGAAAAAAAACTTAGTCAAACATCACACCAGTAATGATCAAACGTGCCCGAAATTGAATATGTTTAAGTGCAAATGTCATGTTGACGTTAGTGAAGGTTGTGTGGAGGGAGATCTCCCGCTGTCATAAACAGAGATGACAGCAGCATCTAAGTAAGCCATGGAAGCGCACGTGGCAACTGTCAAACGTTGAAATGGCGTTGAAAGACTACTCAAAGGAGTACTCCTTTATTCCTCGATTACCTTTATTGATTTCAAATATTTTCAAGATATAGACAGTTATCTCAAACATAGTATCCGTAGCATTCCTAGCGTAAAGATAATTAATATTAAAAACCTGTTGGCTATCCGCGTTCCCTGCTTCCCTTGTGCGAAAGTGTGCGTATGCTTGAGTGGATTCTTGAAAATGGGTCTCCACAGCTTTAACGCATCGCGAAACGTTTAGTTCCTCGCGGGCACAAAACGACAGTCACAGCAGCTTCAGGCACACTGATTCCGATTTCCAACGTCAACGTCCCACCCTTCGCGACGGTTCGCAATGTAAATCCGGAATGAATGGCGTTGACAACAAGTTTCCCTCCAGATGAAGCGGAAGGGGTTTTGTGGCGGGGGAAACAGCTGAAGCGCCCACTCCCATGCACCTGTCACATCCTGACACGGACTGCGCTCAAGGTTGCGCTCCACATCCGGCAGGCATTGGGCGGAATATCAATGGGCTTCCTGATTGACTGGCACGACGACGATGATGAGTTATGTCGTGGAAGTCACGGTCCGGTCACGTCCTAAGGCTTCCTGGTGATATACCCTTGTCCGAAGTCTGCTTGTGTGTGTGCGTGAAACGGCTTAATTTCCGAGTTCTAATTGAATAACAATACCCGGAGTTTCCCGGAGAACCCCTGCCTTGGATCTGGACCAAATCTCTTGTACGTGTGGAAAAGCCGACCATAGCAAGTTGAGAACCGAAGTTAGGATTTGCGGACGACCTGTGTGTGCGTGTGAAACGGCTTAATTTCCGAGTTCTAATTGAATAACAATACCCGGAGTTTCCCGGAGAACCCCTGCCTTGGATCTGGACCAAATCTCTTGTACGTGTGGAAAAGCCGACCATAGCAAGTTGAGAACCGAAGTTAGGATTTGCGGACGACCCCGGCCAACTGATATGAATATTTATCACAACAGGCTCGTCAAAACTTCCGGGACGCTAGTGTCGCATGGATGGAAGGAGCAAAAGTTTCACTGAGCAGACTGCTTGAAGTTCCGCGGAGAACCCCTGCCTTGGATCTGGACCAAATCTCTTGTACGTGTGGAAAAGCCGACCATAGCAAGTTGAGAACCGAAGTTAGGATTTGCGGACGACCCCGGCCAACTGATATGAATATTTATCACAACAGGCTCGTCAAAACTTCCGGGACGCTAGTGTCGCATGGATGGAAGGAGCAAAAGTTTCACTGAGCAGACTGCTTGAAGTTCCTAGTTCTGGAGGACTTTACCAGCACTCTAACTTGAATCAGAGATATAAGTTCATCTGAACGGATCCATTGGGAAGATGGGTAGTCAGTCTTTAAAACCTAACGAAAAAAACATCGTTTGAACGTCTTTTTGATTCATTGACTTTTTTTCTGCAAAAACTGACAAACCTAATGTCTAACCAGAGCACACCGTACTTCCTGCACTCATTTCGTCCTGCAATCAGTTCTGCACGCGTAAAATAGAGCCATATTTATTCCCTCACCGAAACGACGACCCGGTGACGAATCCGTCTCCGGAGGCGAATTAAACCAGAGTAACCTGTCGCACGCTCGTGGCAGCCATTAGCTCTGCATCTGCTTTTTATTTCCCGAGTTAGCACTGGCAGCGGCAGTAAAATCGTTGCCTAGTTACCTTTGTCGCACGGGTTTTGCGCACGCAGTGAGGGCATTCCCGACAGGCCGGCAATATTGGTGCGGCGGACCATACCGCAGGCAGGGTCTCCGGAATTCTTGCTGACTTGCCGACCGACCGACGCTTGCGGACAGCAGCAGACACCCCCGATGATGAAGAATCCTTCGTAGGCGCAGAGCGGTTGCTAAGGAACGCACCATGACCGGATGACATTACTGCGAAATGACATCGCAGGCGTCATATCTCTGTGGTCTCTTCCTTCTCCGGTACAGGTTGTGCTGAGAAAAATAGACATTAACGTTTTAGTGCACGTTCTTCAATAAAAGTATTAATATTTAAAACAAACTACCCCCTCCCAACGACGCAAAGAAAGCGCCCGTTCCAAACAATCAATTGTCCCTCCCAGGACAGCGATTTCCGCAGTTGGAAATCATTCGATTTAATTGGAACCGTGTACAATGGCGCCCATAGCGCTAATTGAATCAAACCTGCCACAGCCGTTTAGTCAACACGCAGGCCACCTTTTTCTGTCACCCACTGTACTCGACACTACCGCCGAAAACTTCCGGCGCATCGCGCACCATCCACGTGGCGCAGTTTGACTTAATGAGTCATTTCGTTACACAACATTTAACCGTCGCCGTATTTGGACGGCGCGGCGTATTGGACGGATGGTTGGGATCCAATTGCACCGGAGCACACACACACACACCTTCCATTTCTACCTGCATCATCTCGATAAAGGGAGCAGCGTTATATTGGCGCAGGCTGCCTGCCGTAGCCACCATTGCTCTCGGTACGGATATTACTTTTTACGATAATTGTTGCGTCCTGCTCGTCGTCCCGGGGATATAGGCTGTGGTTCTCTCCCGTTGCTCCCGGAACCCGTTTACAGCCGAACGGTTGGGTGCTTCGATTGACACGCCGGTCGGGCGTCTGGATGGATGGCGGTGTGGTTTATAGTGCTGGGGAGATACCAGGCCAGATTTCGGACACTGGACACAGCCCGGCTGCCTGGGCCCGTGTGTGTGTGTGTGTGTGTGTTTGGGTTAATTTGAAAAATGTTTTCGCCACTCCTTCTCCACCCAGACACACGCACACGTTGTTGCCAGGGCGACCCAGAGCGATCCAGAGTGAGCAGTTGCGCCACGGTTCGTTTGATGAGCAAGCTGTCGGAAAAGCGACACCCTGGATACGTATGGGAAAGGCGAAACAAAACAGAAAACAGCAAACTTTGGGCGCATAATTTGGCCATTTCCATTGCGAGCATGTTGCAGGGCGTCCCCCTGGTTCCCTGGGTCGATTCTAATGAGAGCGATTACGGGCAGCGGCCTCGGTCTGCGTGATTGAAATCGGTTGACTCTTTTATGGCTCTCCTCGCCCGACATGGAGTTGTGGCGCCGTCCCGCAATTCGCAAACCGGAAGCACGTGAAAGGCACGTGAAAGGAGAAAATTCAATAACATTCACAATGTCTCCCTCCCCGGTACAAATTCCTGTCTTTTAATATATATTTACAACGAAAAACACAAAAGCAAAACAGCTTTTGTTCCCGACGAGCAGAAAAGGCCCCCCGTTCGTCCCGCAATTCGCAAACCGGAAGCACGTGAAAGGCACGTGAAAGGAGAAAATTCAATAACATTCACAATGTCTCCCTCCCCGGTACAAATTCCTGTCTTTTAATATATATTTACAACGAAAAACACAAAAGCAAAACAGCTTTTGTTCCCGACGAGCAGAAAAGGGAAAAGAAAACACGTCTTGTTACTTATTTTTGGAAACAGCGGTACATAAGCCGTCGACACAGAGGCGCAACGCAGCGCGGCACGGGAAGTGAAAAGTAACAGCATAAAGCACCAACAAACAAGCAAACCGGGGGCTTCCGTTTCCAGCGCATTCTCGAGAGTTGCTGGTGAATGAAAATCAGCCCGCGATAGACAGGGAGATAGAGAGTTCCAGTGAAAAGTGTGTTCGGCTATTGAACTGCTTCCCTTGTGCGAAAGTGTGCGTATGCTTGAGTGGATTCTTGAAAATGGGTCTCCACAGCTTTAACGCATCGCGAAACGTTTAGTTCCTCGCGGGCACAAAACGACAGTCACAGCAGCTTCAGGCACACTGATTCCGATTTCCAACGTCAACGTCCCACCCTTCGCGACGGTTCGCAATGTAAATCCGGAATGAATGGCGTTGACAACAAGTTTCCCTCCAGATGAAGCGGAAGGGGTTTTGTGGCGGGGAAAACAGCTGAAGCGCCCACTCCCATGCACCTGTCACATCCTGACACGGACTGCGCTCAAGGTTGCGCTCCACATCCGGCAGGCATTGGGCGGAATATCAATGGGCTTCCTGATTGACTGGCACGACGACGATGATGAGTTATGTCGTGGAAGTCACGGTCCGGTCACGTCCTAAGGCTTCCTGGTGATATACCCTTGTCCGAAGTCTGCTTGTGTGTGACTTTCAACACTTAAGAACAATTTTTTTTTCTTATATCTTACACATTCATCCGTAGAATTTAAAATAATTTGTTTTTTTTTTTCTCTCGCTACTTTCGTATGTGGAGACGCCTAGTGGTTTACTAACTCTTAACTCAAGTAGCTTAATTTGGAAGCATAATCTCAGTATTTAGAGGTTATAAAGATATAATCTTAAGTCTTACAGCATTTTCCATTCATTCTTGAACAGTTCCCATCGTTACATGAATTTGTTTCACCCAATTCCTGAAATTATTCTTGAAATGGTTATTATGTGTAGTGCAATGATCGACCTCAAGCACTTGGAAAATTGCTTTTCATGAATGCGTGAAAAAATGCTCTATTTATTTATGACCGTCCGAAGCTCCGATTTGCCCCATTGTGCATGGCTTACTACGAGCGCACTTCGACTATCGCCCCGGTTGCCACGATCAATCGAACGAACGAGCGCCCTATTGGGGATACGGGGAAAATAAATACTAATCCACGATGCGTACGCCCCCCCGTTCGTCCCGCAATTCGCAAACCGGTATGGCATTCTGGAATTGAGAAGTTTTGGGGGTTAGTCTTTTTTCCTTTTTTTGGCTGTATACGATCGCTCCACTTTTGTTATTGGGAAATATGTGTTCTCCGCTTGGAAGACGTTCGTGCCGGTGGAAGGTGGAATTAAACTCTCGTGGCAACCAAACCTAAAAACAATCCCGAAGCGACCTCACCAAACCGGAAAAGAATTATTGACACACTCTTTGTTGGTTGTCATAAATTTTATCCACGCGCGCGTGTTTGCGCGAGGGAATTTGATATCGGGCGACCCGGTACCGGTCATGGCGGCTTCTTTCCGTTTTCCACTCCAGTGAAGCGGTACCGGTACTCCCCCCAGAGCAGAAAGTGAAACAAAGGAGAAAATGTCCTTCGCACAAACATAATATATTATGATTAGTTCCACCTTCCGAGCCGCTCCCGGCCAGAAGTCGCGCCGTGAAATGTGTATTATATGTAGCCTCGGACAGTTGCTTCCCGGGACGCTCCCTTTAATGGCCATTCCGCTTCCGCCAATATTCCATTCCAACCAATTAGTGTGTGTGTGTGTGTGTTTGGGTTAATTTGAAAAATGTTTTCGCCACTCCTTCTCCACCCAGACACACGCACACGTTGTTGCCAGGGCGACCCAGAGCGATCCAGAGTGAGCAGTTGCGCCACGGTTCGTTTGATGAGCAAGCTGTCGGAAAAGCGACACCCTGGATACGTATGGGAAAGGCGAAACAAAACAGAAAACAGCAAACTTTGGGCGCATAATTTGGCCATTTCCATTGCGAGCATGTTGCAGGGCGTCCCCCTGGTTCCCTGGGTCGATTCTAATGAGAGCGATTACGGGCAGCGGCCTCGGTCTGCGTGATTGAAATCGGTTGACTCTTTTATGGCTCTCCTCGCCCGACATGGAGTTGTGGCGCAAGTGTACATTGCAACCGTTTCCAGTGCCTGGAGCGAGCCTGGAACACACTGACACACGTAACACGGGAAATTCTGGTCTCGTAATTGGATTTTTTTCCCGGGAAAGGGGGTTTTATGCGCTGTGACTTTGTTTTATGTGCGGGACACGGCCAGGTCCGCGCAGATATGCGCCGAAACTGCTAATCGAGCTGCAGCGATGACTCCGGGCATCCGGGGGGAGAGCGAAGTTTTGGTGATTTTGCAAACTATTCGGGCCCATTCCGTCTCCGGATGGAACGTCACAACGGACACGTTCGACACGTTCCCTCACGGGCCAGATGGAATGTTGTCAGGCGACCGGAGAACAGTGTACGTGCCAGTATATCCGGGCCTCCTAAAGCGACTCTCATTAGGCAGGCCAGTTATTTGGACACGTCACGTCGAAAACGTCAAACATCCGATTTCTTCCGCACGGCTATGTCTTCGCACACGTGCGCCAGGGAAAAACGCATTCAAACCACTTTGGAGGCGAGTCGAAGCCCGGCGTCCGACTATAAATCGAGGAACGTTTTCCATTGCCAAACGGCGTTGGACGTACCGTGCCGATAAATCTTTACCCCTAATCGTACAACTTTCATATGGAACTAATTCAATATCGGGCGACCCGGTACCGGTCATGGCGGCTTCTTTCCGTTTTCCACTCCAGTGAAGCGGTACCGGTACTCCCCCCAGAGCAGAAAGTGAAACAAAGGAGAAAATGTCCTTCGCACAAACATAATATATTATGATTAGTTCCACCTTCCGAGCCGCTCCCGGCCAGAAGTCGCGCCGTGAAATGTGTATTATATGTAGCCTCGGACAGTTGCTTCCCGGGACGCTCCCTTTAATGGCCATTCCGCTTCCGCCAATATTCCATTCCAACCAATTATGAACGCTTTTCCACGGCGGACATAAAAGTCACCCGATTTGGGTACCCAACTTCCCAACAGTGGTGGAATTTTTGCGAACCACTTTCTTTTTTTTTGCGCCCGCTGACATTGTCTCGATTATGATAATGCTCCCCCTCGGTGGGCTGGTCCGAAGGAGCGTGGCCGGCGGTGTGACAAACATCGCCTGCCCGCCGAGAAGGCGGTAAATCACCGGTAATGGATGGATTTATCGTTTTCGTATGTGAAAAATTGGGAATGTACTTAATTATAGCCGGGCAAAGATGAATGGTTATGGCATTCTGGAATTGAGAAGTTTTGGGGGTTAGTCTTTTTTCCTTTTTTTGGCTGTATACGATCGCTCCACTTTTGTTATTGGGAAATATGTGTTCTCCGCTTGGAAGACGTTCGTGCCGGTGGAAGGTGGAATTAAACTCTCGTGGCAACCAAACCTAAAAACAATCCCGAAGCGGCCCCACCATACCGGAAAAGAATTATTGACACACTCTTTGTTGGTTGTCATAAATTTTATCCACGCGCGCGTGTTTGCGCGAGGGAATTTGAAAAGCACGTTTTTTGTAGTCCGATTATTACACACAAATCAAGCTGGCCTTATTCCACACAAATGGTTGTAAGGAAGGAAAAAAAACTTAGTCAAACATCACACCAGTAATGATCAAACGTGCCCGAAATTGAATATGTTTAAGTGCAAATGTCATGTTGACGTTAGTGAAGGTTGTGTGGAGGGAGATCTCCCGCTGTCATAAACAGAGATGACAGCAGCATCTAAGTAAGCCATGGAAGCGCACGTGGCAACTGTCAAACGTTGAAATGGCGTTGAAAGACTACTCAAAGGAGTACTCCTTTATTCCTCGATTACCTTTATTGATTTCAAATATTTTCAAGATATAGACAGTTATCTCAAACATAGTATCCGTAGCATTCCTAGCGTAAAGATAATTAATATTAAAAACCTGTTGGCTATCCGCGTTCCCGGTAGGCTGGAATACGGTTAATTGGACATTTTTATTATTCCTCCGGCCCGCTCCTGATTCTAGCGAATCCCCCAGCGGCTGTTCCCACTCCACGCGCCCCAATAACGCTCTAATTATTCCTCCTCGCTGGAACATCCCCAATCGCAAAACAGGATTGTGGTAAGCATTCCCACCCTCATGCAGAAAAGCCAATGTTTTCCGGGCATGTTGAACAACTTTTCCTTCCTTTTCCTTTCCTGCCTTTTTTGCTGTTGTTCTACGTGTTCCCAAAAGAGTTAACCTCATCATCGTATATCCTGCGGCGCAGCATCCGGAAACATAACCACGCCAAACTGTTCGATTCGGCGTCTTGCAGGAACTCCGCGCAGAGGCGGCGGAGTAACGCTAGGCTCCTAATGGCCCGCAGGCTATCCTTTCCCTTGCTTGCTTCCGTCCTTCCCCGCCCGGTGACACCTGAAATAACGGCAAATTACCATTTCCCGTCGACGTCGATTTTTGTTAATTAGGCACCATTTTGTGTGTTTTTTCTTCCTATGTGTGTTACTTCGCCGCTTCGCTACGCATAAGCTCATCGCCGGAAGCGTGTGACAAGAAGTGTGTGTGTGTGTTTGCTCATCGTGCTCATCAAATCCTTTTTCGGTGTGAATTCTTCCGGCACAACAGAAGGCAAAAACATAACCTCAAAGTTTAATATAAGGAGCCGGGAAAAGAAGAGATATTTCTCGGAAGAATCTTTCGCCCGCCCGTACCGGATCAGCCCGGATGATCATGATGACGACGACTAGAGTGTTTGTATGTGTGTGTGTGGTGAAAAGAAATTTTGCTTTTCATCTTTTTTCAGCAGATACCTGGTATGCTTTCTCCCCGTTTTTCCCAAAACTCGCTGGAAAAGTTTAAAACGAGCTTTTCTTGCCTTTTTTTGTTGGTGAATGACGAGAGAAAGAAGGAACCGCGCCGGATCTCGCACATGTTCACGAGTGGCAGTAAAACCTGTTGGAAAAAACGGGAATCTTCCTCTCTTCCAGCACCTCCTGCACCTTCTCACGAACCTGATAATTGTCTCCGGACGGATTCCCTTCACCAGCACCGAAGAGAGTGAAAGACCACGAAGCAGCTGGAACAGAGCGGAGGAAGTGATGCACAATTTCCGTTCAACATCATGCTCATGGGGGTTTCCCCTGTGACCGTTTCCGGTTGGTTCTTCCGCGGTGCAGAAACCCCGGTGGGTCGCGGCTCGAAAAAGCAGGCGTTAAATATTTAATTAAAAGTTAGACCACTCGGAAGAAAACTCGTCGGTTGGCGGTTTCGGCTTTCTTGCGTTTTTTTTTCTCTCTCTCCTCACTCTCGTGTGCCATCGCCGAAGTTGGCTCCTTCCATCCAGGTGAACCTGTTGTGGGACCAATTTGTTCCGACAGAGCCTTTCCACACCCGGGAGTTTGGGAGGACGACTTTGCCGGAGATGATTTCCATACTTGTACGGGGCATGTCGCGTGCGCGCGTGTGTGTGGGTGGATCTTTCAAATAAAGTATGCCGGAAACATTGGAAATCGGTTTCTCATATCTGTCGGTTGAGGTTATCCCGATACACGATGCGAAGGTTGTAAAGGATTGCTTCGACTTCGAGGGGTAACGAAACCTGCATCGACCTCGGTACTTGATAATGGTATGCCACGGTGGAAATGGAAATAAATTGAAGTTTGCTGCGTTAAGGATATAGCTTATCTGACTATTACTATCTAACTCCCATTGTCGGGTGTTTACAACGTTAAGCTAGTCGAGTAGTTCACAAAGCTTGAAGTTGTATAAGACATAAAACTTTGAACGTATTGTGGGTGACACTCCCTAGATATGATCTGCACCATTCTATACTAGGCGACTTTGTCTCCCTAGATATCTTTCACAGATGTAAAAGATCTGGAATTCTTCAAAGTGTCGTATACATGATGTACTAATATCGAATAGTTTTGATGGTCTTCTCAGCTAATAGTTCACCTATCAACACTGATTCTTGAAAACACTTACAGGACATAAACTACGCTGTTAATGTCCAAATTCTCACTCTTCTCCAACGTTATGGAAGCTACCAGCCCACAAGGATACTGAGATGAGATCTACCATACCCTGAATCCTACATTGAGGCCCCGGATGTCCGTTCGGCACGAATTTTCCATTCCATAAATGTTATGTCAATAACATTTTTGCCGTCGGGGTTTATCTTCCACCGGTATCGCTCGAAGGTATCCTTTGCTGCCCCCTCCCTTAGGTAGGCTTACCTGTGGGACACTGCAGCGGAAAGAACGCTGAAACCGATCCGTTTACACTATCCATTGTATAAATCTTTGCCTTTTCCGAAGCGCAAAAATCCACTAAAAATCCTGCGCTCGCTGTTTGCAGGAACCGAAAAGGGACTCATTTAAATTCACCGTCTGTCGTCTACCGGGCTCGACTGTCCCATCCGAATGGGTCCTTGTGTGTGTGTGTGTGTGTTGGCTTATCACACAAACGCCTGGAGCGTTTTCGTCTTTAATTTCTTGATCTCCTCGGCCACTCGTCGGAACGCGCGCGCACGCGAGAGAGACGTGTTTTTGAGTTATGCAAATCACTGCTGACATGGTTCCCGTTTTATCTAATTTTTTCACCTCCACCCGTTCGCATGACCTCCGCTGTGTGTTTTCATCAACCCGCGCGCGCGCGGGTGTGGGCGTAGAAAAGGGTTTCCCGGTTCGGAACCCTCCCCGCAGCAAACACAGTGCCGGTTGTCAACCGATAAATTATGCCAAAATCTGCCAAGGCAAGCAGCGCATGGGAAGCTGGGAAGGTGGCTTGCGATGTCTTTTTCACCGTCGATGGATGTGCCCGCTCACCAGGCAGGCGGTCTTCAATCTGTCAACTTTCGTTCGCGCTATTCAATGCTGTCGGACCATCCCAAAACATCGCGACCTTCGCTTCTTATCACACGTTAGATAGACATTTTATCTCGTTAGTGGATAAATTCGAAATGTTATCCTCCAAAAGTCTTTCGCACGATCTCGCCACGACCCGCGCGCTCACCGCTCACTTATCGGTAATCCTAATCTGGCGGATCAACCGGCAAGCCGCGTCGTCGTGCACGCAGGGCCTGCTGCGAACCGCCAAGGGAAAGATCCACTTACATCACCGACCCACCAACCGAAGTCGCACAGCGAGATACGATCACCACTTTTAAGCCCCAACCGCGGGTCTACGAACTCTGCTTCTGCATCTGCTTGTGATGTTGTTGCGTACGCTGGGTGGTTGTTTTTTCTTTTCTTTTCCCTCGTTCCTCGTGGCCAGGGCCATCGCACAAAGTTCAGTGAACGTCAACAGCACGCACCGGACTTGACGCAATCGTCGCGCGGCGCCTCGGTTTAAATTTTCGGTCAAATCTCTCCAAACTTCACCCCGGACGGCCGCGTCGTAACTTGCCGCGCGCGCGCGCTCGGCTGGGCTGCATGCGATGCTGCACCTCTCTCCCCCACTGTGAGTCGCTGTCGTCGCCGGGTCTCTAGTATTATTTCATCATCACCCCGTGCCGAATCCAGCGGCCATTCACCTATCGAATGCAAATACCTCGGGCGCCGACTGCACCGCCATTGACGGCGACGTACTGCCACCACCACCACCGACTTGGGAAAGGAGGCTGTGGAAATGGAACATAAACCGTAGCGTAGCAACAGCGCGGCGGCTCGGTTGCTACGATTTCCGGGCAAACGCGTCCAGAGGGCGCCGACGCTCGGTGACCGGTGCAGCCTGGCCGGCTGGGGCGTCACGGACGAGCGGTCGACCACGATGAGCCCGACCCTGCAGCGCATCAACGTGGTCATCAGCGACTTCGGCACGTGCAGCGCGCTGTTCGGCAATGTGCTGACGGCGGGCATGCTGTGTGCTGGGGCGCCGGGCCGCGACGCCTGCCAGGGTGACTCGGGCGGGGCGCTGCTGTGTTCCGGTGGCCGAGTGGCGGGCATCGTTAGCTTCGGTGCCGGCTGTGCGGTGCCGGACGTGCCGGGCGTGTACGTCGATGTGACGCACTACGAGAAGTGGATCAATGGAGTGCTGCGGAATGGTGGCGAAGGACGTCGGGTGGGTGGTAGCATTGTGGCGGGGGCTTTAGTGCTGTTCTGGATCTTGAAGAACCTGACGATGTAGGTAACACACCCAATGTCACGTGAGACCTGAAAAAGAAGATGATAACTCATTTCATAACGTTCTGCGTAACTGCTTTAAACCTATATCAGGTTTCCAATATTCAAATCTACATTGAAACTAAAGGTTAGACATATCAAAATTAGTTCGATGCGTTGATTCTCTTCCCAAATGTGGTGCCCCATATCACAAGATTATCAGATTATAGATAAATATTGGTATTTGTATCAGTTTGCAAAGTAAACAAGGTCGATAGAGGAACCCTTGGCAACCCTGCTATCAGCCTTCGTGGTGGTAACGTGCAGCTAGCTGACCACATCCCCAGAGATGACGAGAACATCGTCTATCTTGAGTCTAAGATAAGATACGACAGTCAAATTGGCGTAGAACTCCTAGTTCTCATATGTTTGGAGAAATAGTGGAGAAAGTGGATAAGTAACCTCGAATCTTCCACAAGGATGACTTGGAACAAAGATTGGAGCTACTTTCGTGCCTAAGCATGAAGATTGATAGATGAGTTTGTGATCTATCTTGATTTATATATCTCAAGACAATATCCTAGAGTACAGTTTGAAGTACCTCAATCCAATCTTTTGCTCCTAGATGTTTAAAGTAGAGCATTTTCAAATCTTTTTCTGCACTCAATGCTGTCGGACCATCCCAAAACATCGCGACCTTCGCTTCTTATCACACGTTAGATAGACATTTTATCTCGTTAGTGGGTAAATTCGAAATGTTATCCTCCAAAAGTCTTTCGCACGATCACGCCACGACCCGCGCGCTCACCGCTCACTTATCGGTAATCCTAATCTGGCGGATCAACCGGCAAGCCGCGTCGTCGTGCACGCAGGGCCTGCTGCGAACCGCCAAGGGAAAGATCCACTTACATCACCGACCCACCAACCGAAGTCGCACAGCGAGATACGATCACCACTTTTAAGCCCCAACCGCGGGTCTACGAACTCTGCTTCTGCATCTGCTTGTGATGTTGTTGCGTACGCTGGGTGGTTGTTTTTTCTTTTCTTTTCCCTCGTTCCTCGTGGCCAGGGCCATCGCACAAAGTTCAGTGAACGTCAACAGCACGCACCGGACTTGACGCAATCGTCGCGCGGCGCCTCGGTTTAAATTTTCGGTCAAATCTCTCCAAACTTCACCCCGGACGGCCGCGTCGTAACTTGCCGCGCGCGCGCGCTCGGCTGGGCTGCATGCGATGCTGCACCTCTCTCCCCCACTGTGAGTCGCTGTCGTCGCCGGGTCTCTAGTATTATTTCATCATCACCCCGTGCCGAATCCAGCGGCCATTCACCTATCGAATGCAAATACCTCGGGCGCCGACTGCACCGCCACTGACGGCGACGTACTGCCACCACCACCACCGACTTGGGAAAGGAGGCTGTGGAAATGGAACATAAACCGTAGCGTAGCAACAGCGCGGCGGCTCGGTTGCTACGATTTCGAAATGGTCGGGTTTTTTTATCGGCCTTTGGGCCAACGGCGAACGATCGGAACACGATGTTGCTCTGTTGCTAAGCGCCGGGATCGCTTGTCGGTCTGGATCTCGGTTTGAGGTCGCTCGCGGGG
>KZ072266.1:164772-194575 GCA_002091845.1 Anopheles cracens
TCCTGGCCGGAAGTTTACGCGCCGGCCCTTTACAGCTCGACCGGCGCTTTAATGCTTAATTAAAATCATGCCGCTGTTCGCTCGTCATTTGTTCGCTGGGATTCGTTTTCTTTTAGTACCGTTTTACGGTCTTTCGGTGTGCATTTTATTTTCACCGTGCCACCAACCAAGCACGGAACGCACTTGGGAGCGGATATATTTGAGCCTGCGAGCGGCGCAACAGTAAAATTCTCCTCGAATAAAACGGTGGCCCCTAGCTTTAGGCGCACTCCGTCACTGGTTCCCGTGGCCGGCACAGGTTGGTAGTGATAAAGTGTCGATTTTTTTCTTCTGTTCGTTGTCTTCCGTTTCGTATGTGTCCGTGTGACGCTGCTGAATATCCTTTCCATTAAACCGGGAATGGCAGGAAGAGAAAATAAAAAAAACACACGCAACGCACTTTCAAAATGAAACGAACAATCGTTAACTCTTTTCCAAAGCGGCCGGGGCAAGCGTTGTTTTGTTCCAACCGACTGTGCTGTGCGAGATAATTTTCGAACGAATTTCCCTTTTACACCCAAAACAAGACATTTCCGCAACCGCGCGCCGTTGGGTGGTCCACCGGTTCACCGGATAGGATTATGGTCTCTCAAGGGTATTCGCTTTTTTCGGGGCTATCATGTGTTTTTTTTCTCTCGCTGGTGGGGTATTTGTTAACTGTGCGCGCGTAAGTACCTCCGGTGGCTTTAAAGACTGGCTCTTAAATTTTAAACTCCCCCCGTGTTGCTGACCTCGTGGAAGATGGTTGCCGCGGCGGTTGCAGGAGTTGGAGAAGGGATTACGATACACCATTCGGCACTTTTTGATGGTCAGCATTATTGGCACACAAACTCACACACAGCCAAAAGGGGGAACCCGCGAATTGGCAGCGAAACGATGAAAAACTCATCCACCACCCTCCGGCGTTAATAGTCACGCGCACTCGAAGCAGTTACTCGTTAAGCACATTAAACGCAGGTTAACCATTCCACCTGGAGCTTGGACTGGGGCAGGGCAACCAACGGGAGCGCGTTGGTAGTAAGTCTGGAAAGTGGTAAGCCTAGGCAGTGGTCGTTTTTCATGTGACGACCCACCCACCTGCGCTGTGGCTATGTGCGTACGGAGAGATGTGTGCTCGGACGTGGAGATAAAACGATTTCGATAGCGGTTGCCGCTGGCGAATGGAGTAAACACATCGATTATTACTGCAAACCGGGCAGCTCGAACAGTGGGACTTGGTTCGGGATGCTTTTGGAAAAAGAAACTGATGCACTAGGGAAGAAGACTTCTTTCGGATTCATCAAATAAGATTGTCCAAGCAGCAGTTGATAAGGATACTTCATCTTCTTGAAAATTAGTTTGATTACACTCAAACTAAAACAAATCTCTTAGAATTTCTTTATGTTTTGACTTCAATTCTGTGTTGTGAATGTTCTATATGTACTATCCTTACATTGCAGTTTGGAAACTAGTGATTTTATTTCATTTTGATATAGAAAAACATGAAAATATTACAAAACAATCGTAGTACTATAACTTAACATTAAAATGCTGTGTGTTAAAGTGATTTATCTTTTAATTCTTTAAGTGAAACCCATCAAAGACGAACTGCAGACTTTAGTCAGACGTTAGTTCGAACCAAACCTGTCCTCGAGGGTCTTATAACGAGTTACTAATCTATCTTTAATCTAATTCTTAAATAAGCTCAATTTTTTTTTATCTTAGTAATGTATATAAATAGAGAGACTGTCTAAGTGTTGGTGTTATCTGACTGTAAATTTTGTCTAAATCACGAAAATCTGGATTTTTTGTTAGGGATGCCACCCACCAAGAGATGGCGCCACTCAATCAATACTGAAAAGTTCTTTTATGCTGGGTAGATCAGTAGGCTATAATTGGTGATGGCGAAACACTAATCCCATGACCATCAAACCGTCCATAGTGGGAACCGGCACACTCCAGCCAGCGCCCATGCCCAGAACAACTTGAGCCACTTGTGTGAAAATCGAGTGGTGCGTACGCTCCCACTTCCCAAATGGGCCCCGCGAGTACCAACGCTCGGCGAACCTCCCCATGTTCGCGAAGCAGAAGAAACGGGGAAGCCATTACCGGGAATACGTTTGCTGCTGCGTGAATGAACTGCCGGAAGATTTTATTGCATCGCGAGCGCGCATGAACACACACAAACGCACTGCTTCCAACGCGATTCCCGGGAAGCGATTTGTGGTAAACGATTTCCTATATTCGTTATCAGTTAATTAAACGAATGGCTCCAAACAGGGGATCTGGAGAGGCGAAGAAGGTTCACCCGCGTAATTATTACGCAAGCAGCAGCCGCCTGGACCACTCCAACGACTCCACGGGATTTTATTCCCCGTCGATTGCTAGAAACACTCTTCACAACACAGCGCGTCCACGATACCACGATAGGAGGTCGTTAAGGTCCTCTGCCCTCTGCCGGGAAGTTCTGCTACTTTCGGGTGATAATAAGAGCCTGAAGTCGTCGTTTCTGTGGAATCTTCTTCAATGGCCCATACAGGAGCTTTATCCAACGGCTCCCAATATAAGGACGCCCAGCGTCAGTGTGAAGGTAATTGCTTCCAGAGCGACTCGACCGAAACACACCTCCGGCCGTTGAAGAATGTCCCCGGCGCTAAAGGAGCAGTACAGCAGCCACATTTACATTGCATTCCCATCTCGGTGTCAATCGACGCGTAAAATCTCCTTTTTTGTTTTGGCCGAGAGGGCCTTTGCCATGTCACGAGGCATAGCGCATCGTCTTTAATTCCATCATTAATTTCCAACCATCCATCGGAAGCAAATCTAGCGCGGACACAGGCCGGTCGAGTCAAGAAAGATGCGAAACGAGGCGGTAAAGAGCTCTTCTGGAGGACTGCTTTTTGCGCGTTTATTCCCTGCTTGCAAAGGAGTTCTCGTAGAGGACATTAAAATCGTGTGTCCCATTACGCTGATAGGCTTTGGTTGTTCTCGACTAGACGAATAGGAGGTTAGTTCCCGCTCGCTATGTGCGTTTGTCTGCCTCTCGTACAGTCGGTTTTTGACATTAAAGTCGCCATTGCTTCGCAGGCACCGCCCGTTTATTGTGTGGAGTTGACGACTGACTCTACTAATGATACGACCACCGCAATGAAGGCACCAGTCCGTTTTCGGGGCCATTTTGTGGCGCGCGGATCATTACAATTTAACTGCCTCCGAAGGCGGGCATACTTTGGAGTTTCGGGAGTCACCTTTTGCTACACTGTTACTCTATTTCTTTTTCTATTCTTTGCAGAAACGATTCACACAAAAAAACACACCAACGACTGTTTGTGTGCAATCAATTTGGAAGACTTCATAACGACTCACTTCGGGCCGACCTTTGCTACCGTCTGCCGCTGCTGCTTGCGTGAAAACTTGACTTTCGTTTTCACTTTCATCTGCCCTGTGCGCTGCTCCCTTCGCCGGATAATGGTGCACACAGTGCCGGCAGTGTTTCCAAACTGCTCCCAAACTCGATTCGAACTGCGACGACGGACGCGCCATTGGTTGGCGTGTTATTTTTGGCAATGAGAAGAACCTCCGTTTGACACACGCCAGGAGAGCGGGGCGAACTCCTTCCCGAATGCTGGTAAGCAAAATTCGAAATCCTCGACAAGGCAGAGAAAGGAAACCGGCACCGACCGAAGGGTATAAGGTTTGCATTTATTTTCACCGATTCTACAGAACTTCCGTACCGAACGGACGGAAAAACTCCCCGCCGACGCCCATTGCTAATGGATTTTCATGCCATTTTGGCCATGTTGGAGCAAAACGCGGGCCCGCAATGAAGCAATCGCGTGCTCATAACGATATTTAAATATTTGCGTACCATTTGTGATATTCATTTTATTTTTTCACCTCGCACCCTCCGCCGCTTCCATTGCCACTTGGGCACGCTTCTCTGTTTTGGGTTGGTTCGGTATGCGGAAAGCAGGCAAACAGCGCCACCCGCGGGAAGGGCTTTTCAAAGTTATAAAAATAAAAGTCGTCCGAAAGCGTACGAGACGTCAGACGCACGCAAAACGGGCCAAAACTCGGTGCGGCGCAAGGAAATGACGTTTGACGGTTTCGTGCGTTATCGAGTAATCGATGGCACATTTCAATATGCCATATAATACCTATTTTACGACGACGTCATTTTGCTATCTTGAATCAGAAATCGAATGTCCTTGTAAAGTGCTGTCATGATGTGCAGTGAAAAAAGTGCTTCCGCCGTTTCCCCACAGATGGCACTCGCGATTGACAGTTGCGAACAGTTGTCACATCATAGTTGTGTAGGAGTAACTGTAGACATTGCGGAGCAAGTGCTCACTACAATCATGTTGGGACACAACCAATGGTCGTGTTTGGTATGGAATATGTTGCGCGTTTTCCATCGAAACATCAAATTCGAACGTTGTATTCTTGGATAAGGTATTTTCTTGAAATTATTCGTAATTTGTTCAAAAAATCTCATTGCTCCTCCGATAGTGCTGGGTCTATTTCAGGGTTTGAACGAGACAGACAGAAACAAATATTTATCAAGCAATAAGAGGCCATTCTCTGACTACTGTGGTTTGCGTTATATCCATTTCTTTCCGTTTTCCCAATAATATTAAAAGCATTTGGAGATTTGAACACATTTTTGACAGATTTCATGTAGTATTTTTGATTCGTTTTTCTCACTTCTCATTTAAGGTTATTTCAAACAACAGATTTTCCAAGAAAAAAGACACAATATGAGAGCGCTTCAAACGTTACGCTTGTACAAGAACGCTACACTTAAGAGTGTATCATTCGCGTACAAGTTTCATCTTCCTTTACAGTGCCTCTCCAAAGAACTCCCTTTCTGTGATGCGAATACTTCCGCATCGCCGTAGCAACGCTTTCCATCCACCAACTCAAAGACAAAGCCATTCCTGATGAGTTCACAGGAATGTTGTCCAACGTTGCTGAATGCGGAGAACGGACTTTGCCGTTCAAAAGTTATCCGTTTTGCCCGGAAGATTGCCCCGGGCAGATGATGTTTCATGGTTGTGAGGGAAATAACTTTTCTACATTGGCCTTAGATTTACACTCCGATTGCTGCCATCTGATTGTTCTGAGGGGAAGTCCCTCAGGAGTAAAGTATTGGAATAGTATTGAAAAGGTTCTCCGGATGGGAGTCAACGTTTATTACACTTTATTACAAAAAAAATGTTCGTTGCGTCTGATGCAATAAGTACGCTACGTACACGTTTCCACAACTGCTCATGGAATCGAGTATACCATTCATGGCACGGGAAGAAGTTTAAATTCCTCGTTGCTCCCAGCACACCATCGCTACGTGACAGCACGGTAATAAACCCACCGTTGTAAACATAAAATCAAACACATCCAATTACTGTAAATCTTTGATGGCAACTTCTGCTTCCAGCTTCCCCGTGCACAGTGGTGGAAAATTATACGCTTCAGCTCCAAAACGCTCCGCCAGTGCCCATTTGTAAAATGCGTTTGCGTGTGTGTTTGCGTTTCCTCAATCACATCTCACTGGATCAGAGGGCGCACGGACAGCAAACGGCGCGCAGTAGGCTTTCTCATACCCCCAAAAACCTTAACCTCAACAACCACAAAGGCGCCTTTAATGTTTAATGAAACGGAATCGTACGGCTGCTGCTGCTGCTCCACAGCAGCACCGTCGGCAATAAGCAATAACCATTCCCCGAAAACCACCGCGCCCGGCTGGATCCTCCCGGTACGCCAGCCAGAAACCAATTCCAAGCAATTCCGGCCTGTTGGCGCTGTGTGTGTGTCCACCCTCGGCGCCGCATGTCCAGCGAACGGCGCGTCCGCTCTTTTATGGTGCGCTGCTGGTCGTGCCTACTGTATTCTAATCAATATCGCATCGGACATCACCGAAACCATTCATTTCCGAACCATTTGTGCTTGAAGTTTATTTGATTAATAGGGCTTCGGCGGTCCTGCTGCGCTCAGTTCAGCCTGCGTATCTCGATTTTGCACCGCTCCGGTTCGGTTGAAAGGACGGAGATTGGTACCCACTCACCGGACACTTCAAACTTCACCTGCTGACGGTCCGCAGGGCAGCAGCCGGGCAATGGTCGGGCTTGATAAAGACTCCCATTTCCTGGACCGGCACCGGGCCGCCTGGACGTACACGTCACGTCCCGCACGTCTCCGGATCCGCAGGATGGGAATGATCTCTTCAGTCCGGCTCGGAAAGGGATAAAGAGTTTTCAGAACTTTCTCGGAATCGCCGCCCGGCTCGCTTCGAGATCACTTCTTGTGAACTCATCAGGAACGGCTTTGTCTCACAGGCGCTCCGGACAGGCTGCAGCCGAGGTGGACAGTTTTCCAATTTCTTTCCATCATCTTCAGACCAAACTTCTTCGATTGGCCACCTCCGTGGCAGTTCCCCCCCGTTCACAGCAGGACATTCAGCAGCAGCAGCAGCGCTGCACCAAGGTGAGGCCATTTATGCCCCCGGCGGGAGGAGAGCACGGATGTCACATAATATCCTGGCGAGTCCATTACGGTCTCGGGCCTGCGGAGTCCGTACGGGACATGCAAATAACAAACCGACATGATTATTCGGAGGAAATTGTTATGTTGAAAATTGTTTCCATTCGAACTGACCGCTCCGTGTGGAGGAACACTCCCCATCAGCCCCTCCAGATCTCGTTTGCCGTAGACAGCGCTCATTTGAATGATAGGAAAATAATATCGTTGCAAAATATATACACATATCCTCGTCGATGCGTGAAAGGATATGTTTACCGTGCCGTCGGATGTGGCTTTGATTTCTGTCCCTGGTCGGAGCTGTCCTGTTGCTGCCACTGATTGGATTGGACGACGGTACACGGTGCCTTCCCTGCTCGCAGTCAGGATGACATGCAAGTCCTGCTGCCTCATGCTGCCTTCATCTGCGGTACGTGTTTTGATCGAGTTCAGGTTTCGTCCGCACTCCCCGAACTCCCCGAACTCCTCGGCGGCACAAAGAAGCGTTCTTTTCTCTCTCAGTCAGGCGCGCACTACTGTCGGTTGCAGCAGGGAGTTGTTGCATGAATAAATATAATAAAATGAAATTTGCATCCTTCCTTCGGTGAGCTGCATTACGAGACGCTTGCTTGATGGAAAGTTGTTGGTGATCCTGCTTCTAGGCTAGTATTGGGTTGTGTAGCCCTAGTTTTTGTGGTGGAAAATTGATGGATGACAAGGTTGGGTCATCCCGCATGCAGTTCTTCCACAAGCAGTGGTGTTTATTGTAATAGAAACACAATTTATTTGATCAAAAATAATCATGAAGCATGATTTTAATCAAATCCACAATGAAGTGGAATTGAACAACACAAAACGTTCTCAGGAGTTGCTACTTGGGATATGTTACAAAGGGGCAATCATCAACTTATTGCTGGGATCCTTCCAAATGAGCCGTAAAGCGATCTAAAACAACCCCTGAACTACATGAGTTTTCATCTCTCCAATGAACAATATGGAACATCTGTACCATTCTACTTGCCAGTAATGAAAATAAACATTCCATCGTATGATTCCTGAGCTCACAAAACATTTCCAAAGTAGATAACATACACAAACCCCTATGCCCCATCACACCAGGAGTCATATTTGCAACATCACAAATAGACGCAAAAGCAAGAAAGCTAAACAATTCTCGTCTCCGGCCTGAACTCTCCACCCAAACGCTATACAGTATCCTTGGCGCATTCGTCGTTGCCATGCAACTGCCAGGGCCTTCACGTGTCCCTACCGCAGATCTCGTGCCGAAAGTGGCGTCACCCCTGAAGCGCGTACGAAGATGTCACTTGCAAAGGGAGAACGTCCTTTGCAAAACGTGTGCATGCCTAATGCGGTGACTCTTCCTTGGAAGACCTTGGATGAAAGAAAAAAACCCCGAGTCAAACGTAAACAAAATCGCCCATTACACCGTCGAAACAAAGCCAAAGCCAAATAGAAAGCGATACGGGAAGAGGCTGTTCTTAGCATCAGACCGCTCCAAGCACGTTGTTGACACCGGAACTTAAGAACCGGGCCCGGTTACGAGCAGCTGCCGATGCGTAAGAGGCGATCTAGGGCGACGCCTGCTCCCCATTCTAATACCATTGTTCATTACGCACCGAGTGTATGGGGCTTAAAAGATTTGGCTCTCTCCTTGTGTCGCTTAGCATGCCCACACAAACACACACACTCACAACGCATAAAGTGCAGAGTTTATGCAGGCGAGCACCAGCCTGTGCCCGGTCCGATCGGCTGCATCGAAGACAGGACGACCGGTTCGCTTCGATTCAATGTAGCAACCTTTCCCTTGTAATCCCTTATTATCGTTGAAACGTGTGTCTGTGTGTGTGTGCTTGTTTGTTTCCAGAATTCATGCGCGATATGATATCTCCAACCATCCTGGGTCGGTCCTCTGTGGTGCTGTGGTTACGCTCATTCCGCGGAACTCGTACTTCAAAGTGGATGCGTACTTCATTACGAATGCGAATGTGCCGTGTTTATCTTTCGCCGATCGCTAAAACCCGGAACCCACGAACAGAGTTAATGTCTGGCCACATTGGTGGTGGTTTTTTGGAAGCCTGTGCTACTGGGATGCTATGGAAGTGGAGATGAGAGGGCGCTCATTATTTCTGTACACAGGTTCTGGCTTACAACACTATCTCTTGTTTCCGTTTCTAAGGAACATCCATCTGTGCAGGAAACTGTGGAACTATCAAACATGTGACGCTTGTACGATACCGCCACCACTCTGCAGCATGACTTTTCCGTAGCGCATTCAAACACAATCCACCGACTTGGCCGAGCCCGTGAGGACTCTATCGTCCATAACTTGTCGCTCCGACAGCGAAGGAATGGGAAATCCAGGATAAGGATATGTTGTTTACAAGCCGCCCGTTCTCCACTCTCGAATAGCGCAACAGCATTCACAACAACGGACAGGAACCTCCACACCATACCAACACCGAATGCAACACTCCCACGGTTAAACCGGAGAGAGGCTCGGCAAAGCCCCTGGAAGATGAAATTTTAATTAAATTTTATCAAAAACGTATCTATTCTTTCCGGAACCTCAGGCAGAGGAGTTCCTGAGGTTTTCCCCCTCGAGGGGTAAAACAAGCAAAACGGTAGATCCTGCCTTCAAATGGGGCAATGCGGAGGGTTCTTTGTTCGGTGAATGGGATGGTTCGCTGCGACCCAAACCCCGGAACGCAACTACATCGCAGGTTCGCTATCGGTTGCAGCCATACCATCCGGTTTTTATTTTCGCCCTTCACTTTCGGGCCCTAACGCGAAGATAATTACGGTGGAGGATGCCGTTTCGGATGACATTCCAATAATTTTGTAACGAGCATCGGCATCCACCGTGGCTTAAAAGGGCTTGGAGAGATTTTCCTAGATTTCGTTTGTAATGAAGGCTGCCCGTTGCACTGCAAACGATGTTTATAGTTTGCCATAAACGAGCTTGATAATGAGCTCGAAATGCAAAGCGAGCGCCTTTTGCGGCGTGAATAATGCGCGGAACTGTTCCTGGTGGGTATCTATACGATAAAAGGCATTCAGATTTCGTTTGAACCTAAATAATGTTACTAATTTTATATGTGTCATGGTTTATATTGTTCTTTTGCTTAACATTCCCTAATTTATCACAATCCATAAAGCATATTGTGGTGCAGATTGTATACTTTTAGGCGCATCAAATCGTTTTATCAGCCCGAAAGTGTGCAATTTGGATAAGAAACGCTTTATAGGCTCTTTATTACTTCGCCCGTGGCCTAACTTTGAATTTTAACTACGGAAAATGAAGAACTGGAAGCTTTACGGCAATAAAACTCACGGAAAGCTCAGCTGGAATTAGTCAGCTGGTCACTTCAAATCTATTTCTTTCTAATTAATATGTTTCATGCTGAGTTCTTGAATGTATTCTAATACAATAATTTCTAAGCTTCGTAAACACCGTAAACATCATCAAATTATATAATTACGTCTCTTCTCGATAGCTGCCGATATTCGTTCGCACAACCAGAGCATGCCCATCATCATAAGTCTTGCCAATTAGACTAACGCCTATTAAAATTCACTTCTGCCAGAAGGCACCACCACACACACGCGCGTGCATTATCTTTTATTACACATCGCAGCAAACGCCGGTTGTTGCTAGGCTGGCGAACCGAAACGCAAACAGCTGACGGCGGCAGCAACGAAAAAGCGCGATCGCTCCCGCTGATCTTCCGCTGTTTTTTTTTTACGGCTCAGAACGGAAGCCCCAATTTCACCTGCCCTTTTGTGTTGGTGAGCTGCGGACAGCAAATGTCTTCTCTAAGGCCGAAGGCACTGTGAGCCTAACGCAAAAAGGGAAAGCCATTTATTCGGCCCACAAAATCGCACACTTCTAACGAACACAAAGCAACGCAGCAAGCCCCCGCCGTGAAGTGGCGGATGTGTGGCGTGATCATGCTGCGGTTCTATTCCAACTCCTGGCCCGGCGAAACACATGTCCCAGCACACGGGTATGCTAAAGAACCGTCCCTGTTTTGGTAACAAAGAAGCCCCGCGAATGCGAGAATTCCTTCTGCTGCTGCTGCCTCTGCTGCTTGTGACTTCCGGTACTTTGCCGATCAGCAGGCAGAAGTGTAGAATTAGCCTCGAAACCCCCCAGAAGCAGCAGGAGGCGGAGCAGGGCAAAAAAAACGCGGACACCTTGCGTCCATCCTTTCGCAAAAAAAGACCCAATTTCCGTGCCGTCACGCAAACGCACGATACTGCTCGGCAAATGAAATGCGAATGCTCGCAGGGAATGTCCAAATGGCGAACGCGAGCGAGATACGAATGACGCAATGCGTGGCATGGAAAGCGGAACCAACCAGCAGACTGGGAATGGGAATTAAGATCTACCCGGGGCCCGGGGTGTTGTGTGTATGGTGTGTGCATTTACCGGATCGGTATGCGATGAATTCTTCCGAATTCCGCCTCGAGTGAGAGAAAGATTCTTCGGGGCTGATTATGCCGGGCTTACCGGAACTAACAACGCAACTGCTTCGTCTGTTGCCTGCTGCCCGCACGTCGGTGTGTATGTAATTTTGACCATAAACAGCTGACTTGCCACTTCCGGATGGGAAGCGAACCGGCGGGCCGCACTTAAGAATCCAAAAATTGGAAGCAACGCACAGCGCAAGTGGGAAAAAACAGATGATAAAAGAGTTGAGAGAACCACTGGGGGGGGACGGTGTGGCAGGAAGCGTTGGAAAATGACCAACTAACTTGATTGCGCTACGGCTCGGGAAGCAAGAACGACGGCTGAGAAGAAGAAAAAAAAGCGAAAAGCGTGTAAGTGGAGCATGGAACGGCGCAAGCGAGACGGGGCAGAGGAGAACGATAAACGTAAGAAGTGAAACCCACTCACGAGTAAATGATGATCGTGTCGAAATAGGAACGACGGAGGGGAAAAACAGCTGAAAAGAGGAACAGAAATAACATTGTGAAGGTCACATGAATGGTGAACACGCAATTGACCGAATGGAACGGAAAAGAAAAGAATGCAGGAAAGATCAGGGAAGAAGTATCAGCTAGAACATGAGCAAACACTGTTTAGACGATAAAGAATGGATGGAAAATATGTAAGAATATGTATGGCTATACATGAAACATGAAACAATATGGCAATTTAATTTAAAAACAGAAAAATAATGAAAAATATGATTATAATCTCGTAAGAACTAACGAAAACGAAAAAAATAACTATAAATAATAAGACAATTTTAACACATGGAAATTTATATTTAAGAAAGGTACAAGATGTCTGAAAACATATAAATAAAGCTAAGAGAATGTTGAAGGAAAATTGAAAACGTCTCTAACAAGTAAATGTAAACTGTTATGTAAAATTAACTATAAAAATTATCACATACAATAACATTACAAAACAAAAGAAAATGTATCATAACTACACTTCAATATAAAGTAAGCGTAAAAGTAAAGAAAGCAAGAAGAATGCATACCATATATCGCCAACTTTGATAACACTTTGCACAAAACGCAGAAGGATGAAAGAATACGAATGATAATTACAAAGGCAGGCCCCCACTCCGCTACAGCGATGGGGCCAAAAATGCAAGAACGCCTCCAGCAAAAGGTGTATCTGCGGCTCGAAATCAAAATAATTATTCCACGGCATTATATAATACGATAATTGCATACTGACCGTCCGAGCTTTCGGTGGCCGTGGCCGCGGAAAGGAGGTGTCAGAACGTGGCCGAAAAACAGACATGGAAAAGGAAAGCAATTTTTCGTATTTTTTTTGCCGGGCCTTTCCGAAACAGCAACACAGCGTTTGTGTGTGAGTGCGTGTGTGTGTGCCTTCGGGGGGTTGGTTCAAGACAGACCGGCCTTTGGAGCATGAAGAACGGAAGGCAGGCGAAATGAATTATGGCTCGGAACTGCTCGTCGCCGTGTCGAGTTGCCGAAATAAACAACAAAGCGTAGACACGGAGAAGTAAAATTAGTGTGCGCAAAGTGAAATGTGGGCGTGCGAGTTGCGTGAAGTGAAAGATGGAATGCAAAACTCAAAGAGGAGATTTGAAAAAGTTGGAATAAAAAAACAAAAGCTGCAGAAAAGCACCAAGTTTGTTAGAAGCATTAGGTAGTGATTTGAGGATAAGTAAAAAAGTAACAAAAAAGAAGATTAAGAATCTTAGAATAAGAAGATGTAAGCAGCAGAAAAACACCAAAAGTGGTGGTAGAATTAGGTAATATTTTGAAAGAAAGCAATAAACAACTCAGCAAGATGAAAAAAGATTAAAAAATAATAATAAAGTTTTCAAAAATCAACTGAAACACGCAAACAGTAAATTTAAACGAACACGAAGAATCAAACAAAATCAATAAAATACAGAGATAAGAAGATTAAAACATAAACTAGACACTGAAAAACACACATACCGCCCCCTAATTCAATTTCGAAGCACAAATTAAACGCTGAAGCACGCAATTTGAAAATTATAGCTAAATTATTAACGAAAATTATACGTTTAGCACTTCCCACTCAAACATATTCGCACATTCGCCCAACCCACTGAACTTCGCGAGCCGGCTTCCTGCCTCGTTCTAATGTACTTTTATTTGTTTGCCCTTGAGAAAACGGCTTAAGCGATTTACATATTGGAAACTGCCCCGGGGAAAAAAGCGCGATGGTAGCGGATCTCCGCTCCATCTGCATGAAATTGGGCCATTTTTTCGCAGTGGTTGAAATATAGCCTAAAATGGAAGCGAAGTATCGCGTGATCATCATTCCGATCATGGACGACGATTGTGTGTGTGTGTGTGACCATCGGCCTTCTCTTCCTGCTTCTCGTTCTCCGAAAGGGAAGCGATTTGTTTTTTGCCTCTGGTTTCTTAAGCAAACTTTCGATTGCGAGTCGATTTATGTTGCCCCAGGCAACGTGTTCTGTGCCACAGAATCACGATACGGAGCACGCATTCCCGTGCAAAAAGCAATCGGTCCCTGAAACTGCTGCAAAATATTGCCCAAAATCGGTTGGCCATAGGAATTAAATTATCATCATTATTCGTTCGGAGCAAAAACTGGCCCAGAAGATCGCCCCAAAACAACTTGAAAGCACATCCGAGCGAAAGCAAAAATTGAGCCAACGTTGATGAACGTCCGGGGAAGAGCTGAACAAAGCTAACGGCAGAAAAAGAAAACACACAGTAGGCACGATGACGCACCGCGGCGAAAGAACCACCAGAAACCGAAAGGAAAAGCGAAAACGAAGAAGCGAACGAAGGAAGCAAAAGCAACCCCATAAAAAACACCCACCGTACACGAAAAGGAACCGGCAAGAAGGTAACAATAACAACATAACATCGAACAATAAAAACAAAATGATGTACCGACCGATTAGTTCGGCGCACCGGCGAAAAGAAACGCAAGAAGAAGCGACAGCAAAGAGAGGGGGGCGAACGAGGAGGAGGCCCGAAAAGCAAAAACGAAAAGTTGACCTTGAAAAGCGCGTACCATAACGTAAACAAAACGCACACCAAACCCGCAAGCCCGGTGAGAGAATAAGAAGAGTGAGAGTGAAGCGAACGAAGGGGTGGGAGAGAAGAAAAAGTGGAGCTCAGAGGGGGGGGGATGATCCGGAGGTGGAAGCCGGAGGAAAACAGCTGGGAAACGGAACGGGCGAAAACATTACGACATCGGTTCCGCGAGAACCGGTTCTTGACGGTTCGGTTGTGTTCTTCCCCGTTGTTCTTTGTTGGCCGAAGGAACGCATCCAAGGCAGGCCGTGCCTCGCAGTTTGACAGGTTTGGTGTGTTCTTCTCTTTTTTTCTCCTTTCCTGTTTCTGTCAAGTGCTTCTTTCATCTTCCTTCTTTCTTTTGCCTTCTCTCTCGGTCCGGTCCGGGAAAGGATGGCGACGGACGGCGGGGAAATTACCTAAGAATGCGTCTCTCCCGGGTTCCTTCCCGTGTTTCACTCCTCCCCAGATCTTCAAATCCAGCAGGCATTGAGCTAATCGAGTGCAAGAATGAAGAATGCGAGGAACGCCAACAAAGAAGGAACAGAACCAAAGAATACCACTGCTGCAAAAGTAAGTCAATCGAACACAACACACACACACACAGAGACTAGCCGGGACTGGAACGGAACGGCACGTCACAGGGGCAAAAAGGGTTGAAATCATGTGATTTTTTGTTCTCCCCTTTTCAGAAACGCAGAAGGCGATGAAGAATGCGTAACACCTGAGACAGAAGGGAACTGCTTCCGGGAGGGGCGCGCTCGCTCGTGCTCGTGTGTGAGTGAGGGAAAAGTCAAACGCTGTCGGAATTGCGTCGTTGCACGTTTTTTCGCCTGCTTCGTCCCTTATTTTTGGGGAGGGTGGGACGCCACAAACGCAATTCGTGTGCCGGAGGGATCATAAATCAGCCGTGGTGTTGCCTCCGGGGGGAGTTAATTTTTGAAAACTTTTGCTGTTTTTGTGCTGTGGAGGGAAACGGGGGGGGCCCGGTGAGAGAATAAGAAGAGTGAGAGTGAAGCGAACGAAGGGGTGGGAGAGAAGAAAAAGTGGAGCTCAGAGGGGGGGGGATGATCCGGAGGTGGAAGCCGGAGGAAAACAGCTGGGAAACGGAACGGGCGAAAACATTACGACATCGGTTCAGGGGGGGGGGGGGGGGGGCGAAATGAAAGCGAAATTTTTGTCGATTCTAATGAAGTTTTTGGACGGGGACATAGCACGCTATTCGATGCACACCGGCATGCTTGAAAATGGGAGACGGAACGAATTCCCTTGCTTTTCTACATGCTGCTAGTAAGTTCTTAACGTGATGAGGTCCTTTGCAAAGCAAACAAATTTAAAATCTGTTGTAAACTTGTCGCGCTCTGTACGTTGCAGACGGTGCTGTTGGAATCGAGACTCAAGTTTGACTTGCAAGTTATTCTTGTTTGGATTATGATTGATTTGAAACTGAATTGAGAGTAATGTAGAACATGGGTGAGCGTTTGAAGAACATTAGACCCTTAAACATTGTGGATCTGAAACTATCACGAACGTTCTACAAGTAGGTTCTCCATCCCATTCAAAATTACAGAAATTTGATGAGAAATTAGAGGGTCAACGTCAAAAGATCAACGTTGTGTTGAAGGATAATAGAAAAGCTACCAAAAAAACTTCTTGCAACTAGCAAGAGTAGCAATTTTGAGTTATGTCTGTAGAATGATACCAGACAACAAGATCTGTCGAATCCAACAGCTGTCAGATCACATAAGGTAGGGACCTGGAATTGAAGAATAGAAATTCAGTCACCTAAAGATGTTCTATAAGCTATGCAGAAGCCTCCCAGAAAGTATGATACTTTGCCTTTAGATGAATGCAACATCTCCTACAGCATGTCTTCAACGGAATGTGTGTATAAAGGTATCAAAAAAGGGTAAATTACTCCACAGAACTTCAACACCAACATAAGCGGACATAGGTTTCAAGAATCCAAAGCAGTTCAACTTTTGGAGAATGATAAGATAACAACCAAACAACTTTACTCAAAGGGTTGTGCAAAGGTTCCTGGTAGTCTCTTTCTTGGAATCGTCCTTAGTTTATTCATTTCTTCGTTCCCTAAATCCGCGAGAGCTCCCACTCCGAAAGCACGCTGTTTTGGTAGACCAAAACCCCAATTATTACCATCAAAACCATGCACGCACGGTTAATTAATCATGTTCGCTCATCGCGCTCGCCGAGCGGGTCGTTACAATTTTCACCGTCCGTCCGTCCGAACTTCTTTCCAAGCCTCGGCAGGGAAGCATTCCGGAACCCGCCGTACCGAAACGAGCTATAATTTACATTTGATTTTACAAACGTTTCATTTCCAGCCCCAATATTCGTCACATTGCGTTGGGTTGGGTGGTGCGAAGGAGGTGGATTTCGCGGGGGAGGCGAGTCATATCGCCGTGCCTCCCAACAGCAACCCAATCTCTGTTGGGCCACCGAATATGTTACCCAAAGTAACGCATACACACATTTCAGGGGGGCAAGCAAACGGAAAAATAACTCCTTTCGTTTTGGCTCCCTCCGAGCACGGGTGTAATTGCCAGTTTGGTACGCTTTCAGCGGCTCTGTGTGTGTGTGTGTGATCGTATGCTGATGACGGCAGCCGTTTTTCCTGCGCCGTTTGCTTCGACTTCGACTGCCGGGGTACGTACCGTGCGATGTATCCACCTTGTTTGTTTTTCGTTTGTTTTTTACATTTCGCAAACGCCAGAGACACCGCACCGGAGAGCGCTGGCGAGCTGCTGCCTCTCTTTTTCGAAGAATTATTTTAATTGGGTAGCAAGGCAGCAGCCCCAGCGCCCAAGCGCATGATTGGGATCTCCTCTCCGCAAGCGGTCGCTCCAGCCGAATTTCCTAGAAATTGTTGCAAAGTAACATAAAGTAATTGCACCGGCGATGAAAAGCAAAACAACACCGAGCGTGCCGGTGATGATGTTGCGAGCCGATGAGGGGAGGCTGCGGAGTGCGAAACGTGTCTACGACGGCTGCGGAGTTCCTAGCTGCTAGCAGCGTTACGCCTAGCCGCGGGGAATCGGATTCCCGGAAACAACAACTCTCGGCACTCGGCCCGGGCTGGTTTTTGGGGAGGCCGAGGAGGCAGGCCCCCCATTAATGCTAGACGATGCGTGTTGTTACGGAGCATGTTTCGACTGCCGATAATTGTCTGCGAGTCATGAAAAACTAACCATGAAGAACTGGAAATCGTCCGTAATCATTGGTTTCGGTTCTGCCGCGCCACAGTTGCGCTGTTTGCGTAGTTTGTAGGGATTTTATGCTAGGTCTGTTTGTGCCGCTTCTTTCCGCTCATTGCCGCGCACTGACAGAAGATGCGTTAAGTAACAAAGAGCATAAATGTCATTTCGTTAAGTACGGAGCCGCCTCGATCGCACACGAAACGAACATCCTAATATACATCAACACTCTCTTTCTCTCTCGCTCTTTATCACTCTCTAGGACAACGAAACGAATCGAAACAGAAAGAGTCCAAATCTGAAATGAAGAAGCATAAGTTTTATGCTTTTTGCCTTTTAGGATGTCTCACTCACTCCAACCACATACGACATCGGATACCAACACGGCGCTGCCTTTCTTCACGTGTGTGATGTGTTGCTTTGCTGCTGATGCACACGAGTTTTATGTTGTTTTTGCACGCTTTTGCCGAACGTGAAATGTTTACGCCGCGTTGAATTGGAATGGTACCCGCGAATGGGCGACATGAGCGACTCCGTTGCTACAGTGAGACGTTCTGAGTCAGTGTTGGAACAATTGTAATAATCGCTAATTAGCAAACGATTGGCTTTACGTTAAAGAAAGTTTAAGAAAGTTTAAGAATATTGTAAGAAACAAACGTTTTCAAGCGAAACAAAGGAGCAAGTTACGGCAAGAACTGTCGTTCTGTTCCAATCCGCGCCCCCAACTCTGCTAAAAGGCAACCAACACATACACGTATGTCGTGCCCTTTTCAGGTTTTGTTTTCTTTCGGGCGGTGTGTCTTCCCTGTTAGTTCCACACCGTTCTTCGCCAGCATGAGATATGTTGGAAACGATTCTTATGCTTTGGGTTATGTTTTCGGTTCCCCGCTGGCTCCCCGCTTCTCGTACAACACCCCATACACACACATACACACCATATTTCTTCTCCACTTGTGTGTGAAACGCTCGCTACGTCGGTTCTTTACGGCTCGGAACGACGCAAAAAGTGACGCTTGCTTTTTCCCCGAAGGTCACCTCTAATCGGCCCCAGATGCCGCTGGTGTCGCTGCCAAAACTCTCCAGGCCGCCGGTGTCGAACATCACACCCACCCACGACCCCTGGTGCCTGTGCAAAGCGGCACGAAGAGGACGCGAAGAGCCCATCGCCCCGTCGCACACGGCACAACACTTCACCGGCGGCCATTGTTCGCGTCAGCTTACTTTTATTTTGGACAAATTCTATGCAGACGCTGTCATTTCGGCCTGGTCGCGTCCGACCCGCCCTGAAGCAGCGTCACCATTGACAGTGTTTTTTGTTGGAACACTCGGTATCGGGAAGGAGCTAGAAACAGATTTTACCATCACAATGCGAACCATTCTTCGGTCGTCCGGACACTGATGCGTTTTTTTTGGAAAAGGAGAGCCGTGGAGGTCAGGCCAACGATAGTGCCCAAATGTCTTACTTCGGTGTGTCCCTCCTCCTCCGGGTTGGCAGGTTGTTTTTGGACACATTTATTTGACCGTTGCTGGAGTTCGAGCAACTAATGTCAGTGTGACAAGTAGCACATAGCCAGGGACACGGGTTAGTAAACGAGCGGCGTGTGCCGATGGACGTCTAATGTATTCCTTTGTAGGGGACAGCTACTCCCACCCGGCGCACAACACTTGTTGGTGATCATGGCCTATTGCGCTACAGGAGCTTAATGTGCGCCCCCAGTCGTTTGTCAAATCATAGCGCATTAGTTCCGAAGTCAAATCGGATCTTCGCATTCAATATGTCACCGATTTAATCGTCCCGAATCCGCAAGGCAATAGGGATGAGAGCCATTAACGGAGCAAGAAACCAAAATTTATCGATGATAGATTCAACAAAAACTACAATAAAACCCGGAAAACCGCAAATAAACCGGACGGAGCCACGAACCCTGCGGAACTAATTTATGTTATTTACTCTAAGACTTCCCCAGACTGCTCGGGGTCGGGATCTCTTTTGAGAAGTGGATTTAATAATTTGCCATCACCAGCATCCACCGGGGGTTGAGTTTTATCGCATCCATCCGCACATCCATCAGGATAAGGAGCCGTCTCGTTCTGAGCCCGACGTTTGGTGCAGCAATAAAGCGGAGTTTTAAGCAAATAGTTCCGTCGCTGCTCGTGCTGCCGTGAATGGGCACTAAATGGGTCATTGGGCTTAAGCGTGGACGTGATGTGCCAGCCAGCCAGCCAATAAATCCGTTTTCCGCAACCAGTAATCCTTCACGTGTGCGTGAGGCCCCGTGTAATGGATGCTCTCCTTCACGTTGGTCGGCCCAGCCGTTCCGGGGAAGATTTACAGCGCCCGGGAGAAGCCAGCCGGAGTCGCTCGGAAAAGGACACGAGCAGGAACCATTTAAGGGCGGCTGGTGTGACGCACTATAAACTATAACTATCCGGGCGTCTAACAGCCGGTTGCGGGTTGCCCGCGACAGCACGATAAATCACTATCCAATTACCCACTTAATAAACTTCGTGAGATTCGCGTTGTCCCGCGGCCACCGGCTCCCACCCTGGAAGCTCCCTTCGCGAGTCTTCATTTAATTTAATTTAACTCTGCCTGCAACTCTGCCGGTGCGCGTTTCTTCAGCGGTTCACTCCGAAGGCGCACGCCGTTGTAAGCTTCTCTAGTGTCTTGTGTATGGACGGAGTGAGTGAGAGAGAGAGAGAGCGAGAGGGTGAGAGTTGGTCGGCCACAAACCTGCCGAAACGGGCGCCACCGCGAATCACCGTGGCACCGTGCGCAGCGCAACCCATTCGTGTTTAATGTCTAATTTATGCACAATATATAACCTTAACCATCCCCGGGCCATACCTATCGCGTATGGCGCAAGAATGGGCCGGCTCGAGATAACGAGTAAGAAACTTTCACTTTTGAACGGTCGCACACACGCGCTCGCTCGTCCCATTACTAGGATAGGCCATTTTTCAAAGTCAACCGATCGCACCCAGCCAGCGAGCCAGCCAGGTCGCCTCTGCTAGGTTAATGAGCTGTCACCGGGCTCGGGTGGGAGAGGATTGACAGTTGTTGATTGGATTGGATTGGTGCCTAGCTGCTGTTGCTGCCACCTCGCCGCTAATAGCAATCGTGCACCAAACGGGAACGGGGCGATCGACCACTTCCTGATCGGATAAGATCGGTTCGGCATAAGGTTGATACCTTGATACACAATTTATTACAAATCTTGGTACCTTGTTCGTTAGTTGAGTATGTCAAGTGGGAAAGACACACTAAATTGGTAAACAAAGTGTACTTAAAGCAATAATAAAGCATTGATGCTGCGCCAATTGCATTCTTTCTGGCGAAAAATCAGCCTGAAAGTATGCAATTTTTGCACAAGAGTCGCTTTATCAACACAGTTTTGACTATCTATCGGCTAGAAGCTAGATGCATCGGTTCGTTTATACAGCCTAGTTATGGATTTAGTAGTTATGATGCATATTCAGAGCAAACTGACAGCCGTTTGACACTTTGAGATTCGTTTATAAAGGATAGTTTAAAGGTAGTTGAGCCGGGTAAGTATTTAAGACACGATTTCAAATTTCTTATAACTATCAAACACAAACTTTTACTACTATCTAGCCCGCGGATTCCTGTTAATAAACCATATCAAGTTTCAGCTATTAATTGGTCCATAAAATGGCGATTAACAATCATTTTAGAGATAATGTTACTACATCACAAGAAAAAACCCAATATCTCAATAATTTATTTACGCCGTAAAATTGATTTCTTCCGGGTGTTTTTTGTTTGGTGTTATGTTGGGTATCTCTATAACACAACATTAACTCCGCACTTAAGTTTTTTTTGTCCTATACAAACCTTTCATTTTCTCCCTATGGCCTAGTTATGGAACGATATGTTGGAAGTCAAATCAAAAACTAATTTGAATTTGATGGACAAGAAATAAAACATCCATTACAGATCTCCGGTATCTGCTAATCAATTCTGAAAATTAGTTTCATAGCCCACACGAGCTTCCTTTTTTTTGCTGATCAATCTCACTTACACGCTTCTAATTGCAGGTCATCCACTAAGGCGACCCAATCCGCAGGCGAAGAAGAGACCTTGGTGTCTCGTTTCCCCGCGAACGTTAGACATGGTGTGTACTTCTGGTGCATTTTACGGCCGATGCCACACTTTTACGACGATCATCATCAAGCCGAAACATCCCCGAGGTGGCGAATGCCGGTGACCATAACCCTCAGCCCCCAGCGGCTTAATTGCATCATAAAGAAAGGTGAGAGAATGCGTTGGATCGGTAAGAACGGAAGCACTCGGGTGGTGGTGTCTGTGAAGGCTCGCCAGCTACGATCAGTCGCCGAACGTCTCCAAAGCTCCAAACTCGTCCGCGGTTGGAGCCAGCACGAAAAACAAGCAAACAACAGGAACCGGCCCAACAGGTTTTGCAACAGCGCAGTCCCAAACCCCACCTCGTCCCCAACCCGCGGGATGAGCATCGCTCTGTGTGTGTCTGTGTGTGTTGGAGTGTTGGTGTGCTGTTCGCTCGCGCCGTGCCCAAATAATGAAGTAACCGCAACGAAACATGGACGATCTAACCGCGGAATGACCGGAGACCCCCGGGCGACGGGAGAAGGGAGATTCGCCTGCTTCCCTTGCCGCCGTTCTGTGTGCCTTCGGTTTTGCTTTTGCCAATGTTTTGATCCACTTTGTGCCACACGCCACTTCCACCGCACCGCACGTTCGTGGAGCGAGAGCAACGGAGAGGGTAGAAAAAAGTCCAACAAAACAAAAAGTGGACTAGCATCGCGCGCACACACACGCCAGCACGACGAAGTACATAAGCAACAAAAACCGGCTCCAGCACAGACACACACACACACGGGTATCTCGTCCAACAGCGGGCACGGCAAGAGACACACAAGTGGACGGAGATGAGAGTCTCCTCGGACTGCCTCCTCCTGCTCCTCACGCGATCATCACCGACGATCGGTCCGTAGAATTAAGATCCACAGACCAGTTCTCCTCCCCCACCTGCTTCAAGCACGGTCCACGGTGCTGTTTTCTTCACCGCAATCATTCTGCTGTCAATGGTCAAGCCTTTCCATGCCACCGGGCTGTTGTTGGATCATACTCTCGCGTCGAGAACTGGAGGTGTGATGATTAATGAGCTTTTTGACAGACATCAACCGTCGTCATCGCCGTCGACGTCGTCTAGCAGGCCTAGCAGGTAGAATACGGGTAGCCTACTTTAATCAAATTTATCGTACAATGCAATGGCTTTGCTTGTGGAAACGGTGTTGTGGCACAATCTTGGTTGAGGGGAGTCAAAAGAAACTAGCTTGAATAACGTAGCCGCAAGCATCACGAGATGTTGAACAGTGAACGATGTACGGGTTTAATAACTTGAAAACACAATATATTTTTAGCAGTTGTCGTGGGTTCAAATCTCATCGCGCTTGGTGAAACAAACCGTGTACGCAGGGTCACCAACAACAGGGACAATAAACTCAAGGAAGACCGGATCTGGCTCCTGACCAGAACAGAAGAAGAAGAAAACGATAAGACTCCTGTCACCATCGCCTTGCTTTTTTGACATACTTAAAACCTCAACCGAGAGGGTGTATCAGATATCAACAGGTATACCAACAGGGAGTTTGACAGGTTTTATGGTCCGTTTGGCTCTTCCTGACAAGTGGAAAGGAGGTTTTTGGAAACAACTCTTTTCGGATATCAAACGTGGTCCGTTAGGCTCATTACAAATCATCTGTATGTAAGATATTCAGATGGAAAGTGTCTCTACGATGAACATTTTCGACAGTCCAGTTCCTCCAATGTCCAATGCATTTTTGTCATTCTGGATATGTCTAAAGCGGCAATTCGTTTCTAGGAAACAACAGCAAATCATGACATCTTGATGTTCCAAACCAAACGTCCGTCACAATTTTCAACACGTGTCGCACCTCGTAAGCATGATCCACTCGATCTTTAGACCGCTAAACAAATATCAAAGACATTAAACAACCGCGTGCTGTAGAACAACACAACCATGTGTATAATTGTCCTAACCCTGCGTCACCAGCACGCCATGTTGGTGAGCTCGTAGCACCCGAAATTACCTCCTCCAACACACCGCGATCGTTATCGTACCGGCGCATCGCTAGTGACACCCTTCCATAGAGACTCACAGATCCCTCCCCCCTGGGTGACTAGATCAGGTTCGGTCGTCGTTGTCGTTGTCATAATTCGTCACTCATTACGTTTGTCACGCACCACCAGCACCACCACCACCGCGTCAGATGCGGTTGGAGGCATCGCTAACACTTCCATAATCTTCCGAACAAGTTTCCCGCACCCACACCCGCCGTGACCGCGCGTCTCGCCCCCGCCCGCGGCTCGTTGTTTGTTTTGTTTACCGTTTGGGGTCTGAAAATAAATTTTATCTCGTACAATCTTAATGAATCCCGGAGACCGGTTCTACCGGACCGAAGAACCGGTCTCCGGGAGCCTGCCCCCGTGGGAGGGGGTGGGCGGGTGAGGAGAGCTGTATGTGTTTGTGTGTGTGTTGCATGGCAAACCGAAAAGCAAAAACCGGTAAAAGCAGGCAGACACCAGCAGCAGGAGGGGACGCGACAGACACACATCGATTTGTACCGAAGGCTCCGTCCATCCGTCCACGGCCGTCCAGCCGGGCCGGTGTCGGTGTGTGGGTGAGTGGGTGTGCCTCCTCATCCACCCGTAAGTTTTTGACCGGCCGCAGACTGCAGACCAAGCCAAGCCTCACGAAAGACGCCTCACGACAGCGGAGACAGAGTTCGGTTTTATTTTTGAACCATTCGAACCACCGCGGGTTGGGTTGGGACAGGGTGGTTTAAGGGGGGGTTGGGGGGCCGAACCTCCCTGCCGGTTCTTTAATCGAATGTGTTTGTTGCCTAATTTTGCCCACCCCACCGCTCGGGGCTGCATGTACGCGTCGTGTCGTACGGTGCGTGCGCTCGGAGGAAGGTTAAACTGCGCTCAAAAGCTGGGTTACGATGATGTTTTCTACTCATTTTATTCTTCTTCTGCTTTCAGGCCTTCCACGGCGTCGGTTCCGCAGACGCAACCGAGCGACATTTCGTTAAATCAAGCTCTAATGGAAGTGGTGAACTCAAGTTCAAGCCGTTAATTCATCGTCAATCATTTGCGACTGATTTATGGTTCCCGGTGGCTGTGTCCAGCGTTCCCGCGCTGGTGCTCTTTAAAAGCTGATCTGCACTAAACTAGACCACAGCCGGCACAAGCGAGGGGGAACGTTAATGCATTTTTACGAGCCAACGAGCCAGAGACGGACGTCTTTTCGAACGATTATGATACGGCCCGGGTCTTTTTGTTTCGTCTCAAGAATGGATCGTGTCAAAGATTGTGGCCCGGTTTTCCAAACTTCTATATCGCCTGACATGTTCTCAATAATTCATCTAATTGAAGCGGGGTGCACACGCCGGAGCGGCGGGAGGCGACGGCTTCTATTTCTAGCTTGTAGAGGTTAATTAATTCCACCGGTGTAATGGGTCCAGATGGTCCAGGCTCCTCACCGTACTGAAGAAAGACACAGTCTTTGAGACATCGCTTCAAATCGCTGCTTGATCTCGTACGCCGATTCCAAATCTGCCACCGTGCTCGTCCGGGCGTCGCCGGAAGTCCGTCCTCTTGACCTAGTTGCCTGCTCCCGGGCGTCCTAAAATTAGAACCTCCAGCTGAAAACCGACACGTTGCGTCGGTGTCCCCTTGGGGACCAATTAACTCCCCGTTGGCGCTCGTAATCGATTTGCTGCGTCACCCACGACACGGTGGTCAGTCCAGGGCGGGTACTCCCCGGTGCCCGATCGGCACGTTCTGCTCCGTGGCCGCACGTACGTTAAGAAGATGTCATCATCCGGACCGTCCTGCCGGTGGTAAGCCGCTCGGTACACAAATAAACAAGCCGGAGCATCGCTCATCACATAATTGAGGCCCAAGTTGTCATCCAAGCGAGCGAGAGAGTTCTGTCGTCTGATCTGGATGCTTCTATAGTGATGCGGACGTGGACCCCCGGTGGAATTGGCAAGTGGAAATATTTAATTAACTAAACTACGCATCAGCAATTCCCGAGCACACTCCTGCCAGAGAAGCGCCCGCTCCTGGTTTTCCCGCATAGATCCTGTTTTTCAGTTGAATTCCGAACACTATTGACGACACCTCTCCGCCCGCCAGCAGTGGTCGCCTGCTAAAGTGTTCAACCGTACCCGTAGGCAAATAAAACTAATGACATACATGACACGAGGGGACACACACACAAGCATTCCACCCATTCATGCCACACAGGAACAATTCCACGGGACCCTGTTCGGAACGGGAAGAACGGCACCGTGCAACCGTTTTTCCCTTCTGCTTCTTCTGCTCCTTATTTGTTTGTACTCACGTCCCGCTCCGCGTCCCAAGAATTCGTAGTCAAGTAAACAAACCTCCTAATTTCCGGCGATCTCCTCCTGCTTTTGCTCGAAATTCTACTCAATGAGCAGCAGCAGCAGATGACAATCAAATTACTACGCCAGGCAAGTGACAGGTTTGTGACAGGGTAGAGAGTAACACACACACACACATAAAAACACGCCCCGTGTCAAATGCAAGTTGCGATGATGGCGTTGTAGGGAGAGAGAAAAACACATGGTTGATCTTTATACGCCAGAATGTTGGTTTTGCTTTGACTTTTAGTTGGAATTGAGGAACAAATACGAAGATTGGTGGCACCAGACACTGAAGATTTGTGTGTAAGATGATTAAACATGAAGAGAATTAGTGTTGAAGTCGTAGAGTCGGTGGCGAATTCGAGACTCGAACCTACAACGGTTGGGTTGCCTGCCAGTCGGTAAGCGGTTACGGCTATCGCACCGGTCACTTCAAGCAATACGTTGATTCTGCTATAGATGACTCTTATCTCCACTCTGGGACTTATTTTCATAACACAAATACTGCTTCATTTTGTGTTTGTGAGCTTCTCAATTAAAAATATATTAAATGATCGACTAAAGCAGATTAAGAATAATAAAATACCTGCTCTCCGAGCTTTCACTCACACTTTTTCAATAGAGGATCTATTGCTCGAAGTCTGTAATCTAACCGCACAAACATATCTGCTTAACTTGAAAAGCTATTGAGAAACTAGCTCTATGCCCAGCGTGCTAACGAGATCCCAACCCATACCTGGCGCTGTAAAACAATTGAAACTACAAATACCCACTCCGTCCCGGGCAGGCAATATATCACACTCAAGCCGGCAGCTGCCGGCCGGCGTCTTCGGGTAGGGCTGATTAGAAATTAACACTCCAGCTGATGCATGCAAACAAACCCCCAAACCAAGTGCTGCCTGTTTCGGCCGGCCAGAAGGGTCGCGACGGGCAGGTACGGCAATTAGCAGCAAATGTTTACACTACTCTAATAGATACCGTGTGACTGCGTATGTACCCTCGGTCAAAACGAGAAAACTCGGGACCGAATGGCGTTAGTTCTCTTTTTCAATTTACCGATCGATGCGCACACACAAAGGTAGGGTTAGGGGCTCTGTTTTTTTTTCTTTCTCCGACTCTCCCTTACTCCTGCCAAGTCAGTGGGATCATGGGCAGTGGTGAAGATAGTTCGCCCCCTCCTTTCGCCATATGTGACACTCACACACGTGTCACCGAAAATTACCGAAACTCCTGGAACAAGTACAACAGGACCAGGACTAGGTGTTCAGGTCCGTGCGTTCGCCGGAACACGTACCCACCGCGTTGGTGCGTGTTCTTTCTCGTAACGCACGCCTCCTCATGGGACCGATAAAGATATCAAACCACATTTGGCTCGCTCGCTCGCTGATCGGCTCACCGCGGCTCCAGCGGGACGGCGGGAGTGAGGGACGCCGACCAAGAACTTCGACAAACGTTTTGCGTTCGTCCTGGGGAGTCGTGGCCCCTGCGATAGGTATTTCGGAGTTGCACGCCGTTCGCGTGAATAATTAATCGTGTACGTGTGTTTTGGTTCGTGCCCTGGAAGGTCCTGGCTTCAGGCTGCCTGCAGTAAAACGCACGATAAATGGGAAATGATCGACGACACACACACAAGCACATACACCGAGGGTGATAAGTGGCTCCAGGTGCGGGTGGTGTATTTCTGGCATTGGGGCTCGTGTGCCACGAGCTGGGTGCTCCGGCAGCCGGGTTCGATAAGACAGGCAGCAGGGAAATACATTAAAAGTTCACATTAGAAAGCGGGCTCGTCTGTCACCTCGTGTGCGTACACTAAAACCGGCCTCGATGAGCCCTAAAATATTCATAACCCGCTTCTGCTCCAACAAACCCCTGCCCGCGCTCGTCGAGCGCTACGGGAAGTTGGGAATAGCTCCCTGGGCGCGCGTGTGTGGAATTTCTAGCCGACACGTACCCGAACCCGTACACCCGGGAGCCTCTTATCTATCCCGGAAAATCCCACACAGCCCAGTGCTCCTAGTGCTGCGGAGTTGGTGAAAAATGACGCACTTCATTATTAGTTTTCCATATCAGCACGCCTGCATCGGAATTAATGAGCACCGGAGGTGTCCTGCCCCGGCTAAGCCCGTGAGCCTGTGAACCTGTCCGCCGTGCACGCACATCCTAAATCCCGCCGTGCCACGAAGTGCGACGAGAGTGGGATAACTCCCAAATTCCAACCAAACACCCCGTAATCAATACGCGCTGTTAATGCCTCTAGCTTCTATCTCTTTATGAGCCTCCCTCATTCCAGGAGTGGGACAGTCCATGACAGTTTGGAATAGACACTCGTGCGCGCCAACACCGGGATCATGTTTTGGGCCGGGATTTGGAGGATTCAATTATCTCCACAACGGCGTTGAGGAGGACGTGACCCGAGCTCGGACCCACACCAGTGTCCCAGATCGGTCTCCACAAAGCCCATGCTCCACATCGCAATCGGAACCGTACTTCATGAATTACGGCGGCAGTGTTCAGCTAGATTGAGCATTTTTCGACTGCTGCACCACTGTACTGTTTGGACCCACCGGGTATGTGACGGTGTTGAGAGTGAGAGATTTATGCCGCTCCAAAATCTCCGGCCACAGATGTGAAACACATTCCAGGTTCGTTCGTTCGTTGCCATGACGACGACAATGTCCAGCGCACATAGCGCCACCGTGCTGTGATTATTTCATACGTGCAGCCCAGTAATGAATGATCTATGGGTTGCAGCCGCAATCGTATGCATATTTCACTACAGCTGCTGCTGTACTATTCGTGCCTCGTAAATCTTGTCGAACCGAGCCGGTGACATCGGAGCTCGGAACGGTTCAAAATGCGTCTGGACTGGACGCTCCACCAGGATGAAATCGAAACCGGTCGGGTTTGGAGAACCGGTTGAAGCGATTCGAAGCAGTCTTAGCTGCTGTTTTGTTTTTTTCCTTTGGAAAGCAAGATGTAGAGTATATAATTATCTCATCATCGAACTCCCCGTGTCGTGTTCGGGGAACGGTAGCCTCTTTACTGATGCATTTCATCCAGGTTCTCCATCCAGCGTCTTACTTCTGCACGCCCGAGCGTTGTGTCCTTGAGCGGCATCCCCAAAATAGCTACCGTAACCCCGCAAGCACCACCTAAATCATGCCTTATCGCGTTCTTTTCGCAATTCTGGTCCATTAAACATCGCCTACATCAGAGCGGGAGCAAGATTAGGCGATGAAATATTTGCTCCCTCCATTCTTCCGCTCCGTTTGTGCCTATGTGTGTGAGTTTTTATTATTGAAAAAGATATTTAAATTCATACAGAAGAGGAGTGCTGCGTTCGATGTCGTCTCCGCTCGTATGTCGTTCGGGTCTTATGCAACAATCTTTTATTGCGTCACTCCCCCCACCGGATCCTTATCAAACATGTCCATGGTAGCGAAGCAAACCCGGCAACCGTATCCCGTTGAGTTGGGTTATTGTTTCGAATGGTACGGATCGCCCAATCCATCAACGCTCCGGGACGCAAATGTCCACGTTTCCCACACAAGCACACAAGCAACCCCTTCCTGTCCCATCCTTCGCCCGTGTAATCTCCGCAAACCGATCTCTTCTCCCTCATTACCAAACCACCCAGGACCAATGTTCCGATAGCATTTTCTAGTTCGTTCTATTTTTCTTTTCATTCCCGTTTCACATATCAACTAAAAGAGCCGGGCGGAGCAACAACAAAAAAGCACAAACGCAGCATACACCACATCGAACGACCTCACTCAGCTGGAACGGGTGCGCAAATGTGAATATAACTCACACCCACCGCGATCGGGCGACGCCCGCGCGCGCTCTTGGAAAAATCCGGTACACACTCTACCGGTGCACGAATTTATAACCTCCAACCCCCTTCCACCCGGCACCGTTCGTCCTTCGACGTGTGAGAGCCCATTTGACACGTTTCTGTTAATATTTTTCGGGTCCTGGCTCGTCCGGGCTCGATCCGGGGAATCGAACGGTTCGATGGAAATGATGCTGCAGGTGAGGTTTTGCGA